>CAJDYZ010000338.1:0-13730 GCA_903986555.1 Heterotrigona itama
CGTAAGAAATTTTTTCGAACATTCAGAAATTTAGCGTACGTAAATTTGTGACTGTAATTTCACTAAGTTCTTCCACTAAAATCGCAGTGTTTTATTGGCTGTTCATCCCCTCGCTGGGAAGATAGAGTCAACAATAAGGTACCAGCGCATTTAGGTGTTGACGTGTCATTATATCGTAGCCCGATTATGTCAGTTAGGCATCCCCCGAGCAGATAATCGCCATTTGTCAAGATAAGTAGTTGCGGTCTGTCATGTAGCAGCGAACATCGCCGCAAGCATCTTGCTCCCCTTTCCTTGTTGTTCTCGTGATTATGCGGTTATTCGAGATATTGCTGCAAGCAGGTAGAACACGACACCGTAAAATCCATCGAAATAATTTCTCTCTCCCCTCCCCCTCCCTCCCACCCTTCAATCCACCTAATGGAAAATAGCGTTTCGTTCGCTAATTGAGTCGATCCATTTGCACACGATGATCCGCCTGAAAAACCGTTCCCACCTTTGTTTCGTCGGAACAAAGACGAGGATTATAGGATTCCAAGGCGTCGCGTTCGAGAATGGCACCTCTCGCCTCGAATCCGAATATTCACGAGGGAGATGCAAAGTCTCGGAGATAACTCGTCGTCGAACATTTTTTTCCCTCCCCGTGGCCATTCAATGCCGGATTTATTTCGTGCGATTCTTGCGCGCGCGCGTTTTGCGATCCCTCGATGAATGGTCCGGTGAATGCTCATTGTGAATCATGAGAACTGTTTCGCGGGAATGTGACGATCCAACGTTCGCGTTAATTACAGTTCTATATTCGCTCCTAGAGATATGTATTTCAAAGGAGATAATGACTATTATCTGAAAGTGACTGCGGATGGAAAGTGAGAACGAAAAGTTTCAAACGTGTAAAGTGAAATTTGAAAAGTAGAGCGCGCGAGTGCATTAGCTTATCGATCGAGAGATTCAAAATCCAGCAGACTTAATGATCGTGATATTTATTTATTGATTATCATGTTAATAGTATTTGAAAATACTTTCTGTCGAAATAAGAATTCCTACGAGCTATTGTTTTTAATTTACAACACAAATAGCAGTACTTGGTTCATGGATGACCACGTCAGATCTCGTTCCATTCCGAGTTTTATATTCTTTCCGTTAAAAATAAATAATGCACTTATAAACACTGTACTAATTAATTAATTAATTAATTAATTATCACGGTAGATTTTTCAGCTTGTAAATTTCCTTTTGTTTCCAACAAAGATGCTGGAATGTTTGAATAATTCGGCCAACACGATAATGCGAGTTCGATCGATCGTGTTAATTAAATTAAATTGACGTGGGCGTACGGTTAGACATCGCTGGATACACGAAATTTCTGATTTTAGGGCAATCGAACGGCCAGCTCGGTATCAGTTACGGAAACATTCCTAATTGGGAATGCGTGGAAATTGGAAAGTCTTGGTGCATGATATTCCGGTTGAAATGACTTCCAAGCGTTGGATTCGAGTTTTGGGAAAGCCGAAATTTCTAATGAGAAATATCCGCGAAAGTTTCGAGTGCCAGTGAATTTCATTGCGACGAATTATATCTGCAGAGCATGGTAGAATTATTTGAAAACCTCGGGTATAATAAGATGATTGATTTCAGACGTTGTGTGACACTTTTGCTTAGGAAGATTAAAGTACCCGCTTCTTACAGCTTCATGCTAAAACGTTAATCAACTCAATCAACTTTATTAAAACATTGTATAATATACGATAATAATAATTCTTAAAGATTTGTACAATTTTTCACTGGTTCTCTTCAGATTTTTCTCATTCACTAAGTACCTAGTGCTTCTGAACAAAGATATGTTCATATATCAATTTAAGTATATAATCAATTATTATTCACTTCACTAAATAATAAACATACAAATGAGTGTTCAGTTCCTTTCAGAAATACGTAATTCGTATAATCATTTTCAATATGATATACTTCACTGAACAATATACATTCAACTCTATAATATTACAATACTAATTATTTTCCGCCGATTTCCTTGCCATTTTCTGATATTCTCACATTTTTCTTGCAGGACTGTTCGAGACGGACGGCGTGTTGATTCCCGGCACAATGTGCGATCTTGAGTTTGTCAGTTCGCAGTCAAAACGGCAATATGGACGCTTCTACTCGCCACGGTACCCGTCCTCCTACCCAAAGAACATCCGGTGCTCGTACCTCTTCCGAGCAAGGTAACTACGCTGACCTACTATCAAGCTTGCAAACAGATCCCGGCATAATCCACATATAATGCATCTTGAGGCCAATCTCCATTCCAACTATACCATATATCTAACGTTCTCGCGCATTTAACGGCTCCAATCCGAGTAATCGAGGTGCCGGTTAATTAACATCTGATCCATGTATCTTCGTCATCGTACCTCCCATCGACACTCCGTTGATTGAATAATTTCAGTTTATTGACATTAACTGTTGGTGAGTCTTTCTCGAGATGTGTCCTCACATTAGACGCGAGAGCAGTTTGAAAGGATGATACCGAAAAATGCAGGCGAAAGTGTACTCAAGCATTTCGACTTTGAAATGTGTTTAAAAAATTATAAGTGACATTAGTTTCGTAAATTCAGATATTCTTCTATCGTTTTCTTTCAAATTGCTTTTATGTATAACTCGATATCTTCTTTCTATTAGAAAGAAATCTCAAACTTGATATTTTTGAAGAAATTTCGTCATCAATTTGACAGTAAAATTCCACTATTTCTGATTTTGTCTAATTAAAATGAAACTGTATATATATATATATATATATATTTTTTTTTTTAATTATCAATTTAGTAGAACGTGCAGGTACATTTCAAGAGTAATACATTCGATATTTTGTCATTAACATCAATGAAACCAGTTATCAAACTGCATCATGTTGGTACGATCATCTAAAATGTCCTTTTCAATAACTGTATTTTGTCGGCTCTGTGTAACATACATACCATGATCTATTTTAATGTATTTGCACTTTCTCACATTCTACACGCTTATATTCGTAAAATTTAACTATATGTTATGTATGTTTATGTAACAGTTGACAGATATTATATTTGTTGCAAGAGATCTTATGACTTTATAACTAACTCACATTATTATCTGTATAATTAAGCCTCTAATAACAAATATTCCTTTTTGTTTCTAAAATATACAGTTATCCTGAGTTAACTGAGAAAATTAATGAAAAATACAAGTAAAAGATAATACAAAAACGGAATAGAGAGTTATGATCGAGATTCATTCGTAAGAATTATTAAATATATTAAGGTTAATTTACAATTCTTTGCCATTAGATATAAGTTAAATCGCAATTTTCCAAACGTTTGTAAACCTTCAAAGACAGTTCGTGAACGCACGTATTTGTACGTGCACCGTGTTTGCTTCACGTACGATTCTCTAAACATGCGGTACTACCGATCGTGCATAAACGATCGCAAACGCTTGAAGACGTTAGCAAGCATTCGTCGGTGATCCACGGAGGAAAGGCGAAAATCCCCACTGAACGCGCACAAACAACTAATTTCGTTTGAAGTGCCGACACTTCTCGATAATATTTGCAAATGTTGGCAAACACTTGTCCACCTCTATCGGCCGTTCAAATGGCTTACAAACATAATAGAAGCCACAAGTACGGGGGTTAGTCTTGACACATGTGTGCAGAAACGATCGGTCGAGACTTGCTTGGCTTAGCCTTTCCCTATATTTTCGATAAACACGTCGCCGTGTATGTCAACTGCCTTGACAATCGTCTATTTATGAATTACGTGTGATTATTTTTGTAGCTATTGCAGGAAACGCGGGAAATTGTTTCAAACGAACGTGTGTGGATTTTATGAATTCATGGGAAATTGGAAGTTGCAAGTATGTGTGCGCTATATGCGTATAATATAAAAAAAATATTTATAAGTAGTATAAAATATGAAACAAGTAATTATAAAATAATATAAAATCGATTATAAACTTATTTCCAATGATAATTATGATAATTTTTGCACAGATAAATAAATCAATTTCATAAAAATTAGTATGTAACGAAATAATTTTAAAATCATCCGTTGAATCTGAATTCACACGGATGTGTATAGTGAATTTAGATTTGAAGTTTAATTTCATGGAATTATTGAGATTCTCGAGAAACTCGGGTCACTTGTTTCTTATTGCATTCTTGCAGTTACTATATGATATGATAATATAACTCGATGCATTTTGCATATTATGGTGATTCAACAAAGAACTGTCATTTTATGTGTGTTTTCAAAATAATGTTACCCTAAGTTGGCTATTCTACAACATATCTTCCATTTTATTCAACATACATTCCTATCATTTTTACAAATCAAAAGAATTGTTTATTATTTCAAGCCATATCTTTCAATCATTCACGCTTATTGTTAGTATCCTTCGTTAGTATCTTTATTGTTAGCCCAATCACTGACTTTTACTGTCTCCTTGTGCTCATTCACCTCGGCAATAGCGAGCTACTCGAATCGTAAGCATCGTTTCACAATCACTTGTGATACACGCAGATAGAATCGTTCGATCATTGTAAATCTCGTCCTCTCTCGGAACGAGATCGAGGACAAGAAACGTACGAATCCTCTCGACATTCAGAGAAAAATGCTCGTTGATAGTCCGATGAAAGTACGAAATCGAACGATAGTACGATAGTACGATAGTACGAAAAATCGTCAGTCGTTGATAGTCCGATAGTCGGGATCCTCTCCTTCGTGAATAAGTTATCCAATATTAATTTGGCGGGTAACAGGATGCAGCGTTAACCCACACTCGTGAACATAAATTACGGTTCGTTTGAGTTTCTAATATATACATTGGGAACTCCGAATTACTGTCGCCGCTGGAATTCGCAATTTGACGCATAAAATCCGGCGCAGTTGCCACTGGATTGTTATTCACTGCGATTTCAATTATTGAAAAGTTTCGTATCGCATTGCGGATCGCCATTGTAATTATGTTCGTTGTTTCAGACATTAGAGAGTACCAGCAGATTTCAATACCTGAGAATCACGTCTGCGAATACATGACTTGGATATGATAATATTTTGAAACATGCAAATTTCCCAATTTCGTCAAATCCATTAAGTTCCAGACATTTATCTTATCGATAGGAATTACACAAGATTATATTCATATAAATTCGTAGAAATCATCGAAGAAATATCTGTCGTTTTGAGGTAAACAATGAATCTTTTCTAGAAAATTTGTTGGCATAACAGTCTTCGCCGTTCCTTCGAGACAGCTCTGATATCAATAGTTGATCAAAACTTCAAATGTATCCAATGCATTCTGATCAATGCTTGCCTCGTATCACAACTGCATGCTGTTCCATCGAAAGATAACGTATCACTATTGTACTCACTATTGCATAGATGATTTTTATTACAATAAATATAATAGGGGTATCCATAGGTAATATAAACTAATTTTTTTCAAATTTATCAAACATTGCCATCTAGTGACAATAATTTGATTTATAATATAATCTATGTTCTAGTTAAATATATTGACATTTAGTATGCTTATTGTTAAATTGTATTACGTATTAAACTCTTGAATAAAACGCAATTTTGTACAAAGTATTAAAAAACGACTTGTGGGAAATCTCTTGAAATCGTTAACAGCTTGTGTGACAATTAATCTGTTATGTGTATTGGCCTGGAACTGAATAATTCGATTTTGAGTTATTAGTGTTTATACTAGATCTGAGAAGTCTGATTGCTTCTGTCTGAATGAGTTGAACTGATAGACTAATTCTGTCTAGTTGACTTACTACTCTCTGACTCTTCACCCTTGTTATAGCATAGATTTCTAATTACTATAGCAATTGACAATTAATTATTACACGATATTTAGAAAGAGAGAGAAGTTCGTTAAAAGTTGAAATTTATATAGCGTACGTTTGAACGAGCGAATTGACAGAAACCTCAGACTTATGTAGTGAGTATGAGATTTCTCTTTGGTTCAATTTTTCAATCGGAAAATGTAAAGGAAACCATAGTGAACGTGGAACGACCTCGGTGTCAATACATCAGTCGATATTGCAACTTGGTATTTTAATTTAAAATCTTGTTGTTATTACCTCGCTTTGAAGCTGAAATTGTTTACACTTTTGTTCCATTATCAAAGGTGTATTATTTAAAATAAATGTTATTTATAACGGTCCGTAAATTTGCAATATGAAAGTTAGATAATTAAATGGCAGGGTATGAAAAAGATAAAATAGAAAGTTATTTATTATCGGGCCAAGTATCACAAATTGAAAATATCATCATTTCTTGTATGTATAAAGTGAAATTATCATTTCTCCATTCTATGCAACAACCTATTCTAATATTCATTAATTATTTGAATGTTCAGAATTTATTTATTCATATACGTTCATACGGATATATGCAAATGTTTGCAAATATTTACATCGGGTATCCTGATTTTATGAATAAGTATGGCTAACATACAGTAAGGAGCAAAACTGAATGTATGCACATATGGAATTTTCAACATAAATAACGTTTTATTGGATATTTATAATGCAGAGTATTAAAGAAATAAAATATGCAATACAAAATATGCAAGTAAATTATGCAAATAAATTATGCATTTTTTTTTAAATATTGCAAAAATTCAAAAACATTAAAAATTTTAGAAACATTTCAAATTCTTTTTATGACTGAATCTAAAAACAGACTGAATCTCTTAACCAGAATCTTGAAGATTGAAATTTCTCACTGTATAATGTTTTTTCACAATTTTATTGATCCTCGAATATGACGATCAAATTATAAAAATTCAAAAAATCCTATCATTTCGACATCTAATCTTTATAATAGATTAATCTCGATAAATATTCAACGAAATAGCGAAAACAAATTGCGAGGCAAGTTTCTCAAAAGAAAAAATATTTCAATTTTAAAGATCATGATGGATCAAGAAAAGTTTCTCGTAGAAGCTTTACCCTTTAAAATGAGGCCAGCTAGATCATTACATAATTTCTTTCAACAAAGTTATAACAATTTGAATTATCGACAACTTTTCATCATTATGTGTTCAGTTATGCTCCCATTTTCAACGGTGAATTTTCGAATTTATTATCAATATCATATAGTTTACAATAATTTCTAATTATATATGCGAAATATCAGTGTCCTGAACTTTTGTTCCAAACTAACAAACAACACACAAAAAAAGGAAAATATTATCGTATCCAGGAGTATAATAAATAGTCGCGGTTGCCTCGCTCACCAAAAATTCTGTGTCATGCAGCCAGTCATTCGCGTAGATTTAAACCTTTCAATCCACGATATGATTGAACGAACGGAAGAACAAAAACGTTGCCATCGAGGTTGCAGTAGTCCAAAAAATTCATGGTGAAAGCTGTCGTCAGTCGCGAACTGGAAAACTGAAGGCTACGAGAAAACCTTCGATAACTCGTTCAGAATTTGCTTTCGGAAACGAAAATTATTATTCAAGAGCGTGGAGTTCTCGTGGAATAACGAACATCGATATCGAATGAATTTTTGTGGGGATAAAAATCGAGATCCTGATTGTGATAATAATAATTCAAAGTTCAGTAATCGTGAATCCAATAATTTCCAGACGCTAGATATTCCCATCTTTCAGTTTAATATTGAAGTTGGCCTAGATTTCATCCGAATAAAATAATTCCGTCGAAGTACAATAAAACTATTTCAACTTAAATTTTCGGATAGATTTAACAAAATTTACAGATTTAATTTAACATCCGGCGAACGAGTGTTTCCTCGTTTCTCGTTGTTGAACTTGACTGGACCGGAAGTGGTGAAAAAGTGGCCGCGAAATGAGAAAATATATCCTTCCTGTCTGCTCAAACGTTTACTTTTTTCCCTTAAAGTCTTGGATATCATCCTGTGTTCTTGTTAACATCGACTGAAACTTAATAAGAAATCCTAATGAAACTCGATGGCAGAAATGTGTCTCTTGCCCTTTCGTTACGTACCTAGAATCCAATGTAGGGAGATCCAGGATCCTTGGAAATGGTCGTGCTCGGTGTTTTTATATTTTTACATCGTTTCAAGCGACATTTTATAATCAAAGGTTGCGCGATCGCGAAGAAACGTGTTACAAATTACGCGAGAAGAAAAACACGAAAGAGTTGTTTCTCGAATAGCAGCAAAGTTAGTCGGAAACATAATTTTCAGAAAAAGATTATCCACAAATTAACTTGTTTCGTATACCGTGTTTTTTTTTTTTTTTTTTTTTTTTTAATAATTCACGAAAATCAAATATACATTTCGATAAAAGCGAAAAAATGAATGTATTTACAATCGTGATGTAATAGTGCGTTATACGAAATATCGTGAAAGTATGATTTTCTCTGAAATTCCACTGAATTTCATAAATTTATTGCACGATATAAATATAAGAATACATAAATACACAGATAGAGGAATAAATTTACTATAAAGACGTAACGTGAAATATAAAATTTGGTATAAAATTATAAATCGGTACAATATAAAGTTGTCAGAGTTCGGTAGAAAATTAATATTTTCCTTTTGCACGATACAGTCCGCTGTGTCTCGAAATCATGCCAACTGCATACTTCGAAGACGCGTGAAGGTGTCTCGTTGGAAATCCTCTCATGCTTTTACTTACTTCCAAACCAGAACCGAACCGTATAACATGCGGAAATGGCAACCAGAACACGAGCAAACAACGCGGAATGTTAACAACGATGCGTATCACCGCGCGCGCGCGCGCTTAAGTGCACTTCGAAAGCGGCAATAAATTCAACTCGGCAAACTCAATCATTTTCAGCGGATTTTAAGCTCCCGAGACTTCATATCGCGCAGCTGAACGATAGATGTTTCGCGATAGATAACTCGTCACTCGGATTTCCAATTTCTACAAGCGACGAGAGAACGCGATGGCTCTTGTGAGAAGTAAACGATACCTTATTGTTAAGGATTGAAATCGATTGAAATCGAATTAAAATTAACTTGTCTCTGTTAACTTTTAATCTTGCAACAATGAAGGTTTCTCTTCCAGAAAGTAACGAAATAATTGAGCCAGTTCGTTCTCGAATCTTTATTTCTTCGTGAAACGTGCTTTCCCATTCTTGCGAATTCGAGAATCTTGTTAAGTGCAGAATGTAAATATATACCGTTCGTTGGAGAGATGCAACATGCTCGACTTGATTGTCATTCTTTATTCCTGGAATTGTTCTCCAGAACACGCAAAATCTTATTATTCCTTTTTCCTTACATTCGTATTATTTATATTATGTTTATCCAACTATTCCTTTTACACAATTGTCTTCATTTTATGCCAAATTTTGTTAGAACTGACCGGCAAACTTTTACACATTTACGGAAAATTTAAAGTTATAGTAATTAATATATATTATATATATGTTATAATTATATAAAATATCTAAAATACAGTATCACTTAAATAGATGAAACAAACTTTGACGCGCACATTTTGAATTATTAAAAAAAAAAAAAAAAGAACAAGAAAGAGCAACGTGAATTTTCGTAGAAATTTTTTTTATGCCAAAACCACGTCGTTCACACGTTTGTGGCACACCTCTCTGTATCGACGTAGCAATGGTTATTCTACCTGTACCTTAATTTCGTTAGAACGAACCGCTGCGTTCTCTTGTCTGGTGGCCAGAAATTTTCCGATTTTCTGGCCAGCCCAACTTTCCTCGTTTCTCATCTCCGTTCCTTGTTACGCGGACTGTCGAAAGTTTATGCCGGTTGTGTCGAGCATTTCCCGCGTAACCTTATAAAAGGGGTGGACAAGGTGAAAAGGAGGAGGAGGAGGAGGGTTGCGGCGCGGAAGCGCAAGAGACGGCTGTATTCTTGATCCATGAAATAACTTTCTGACTACTTGAAGACAAAAGCTGACAGCCGGCATTTGCCGGCTGCCTGTCCGCGGGACGAAGAAGCAGATTATTCGAAATTCTGGAATATTTTACATACCCTTGCAATTGCAGGAACGAACGAACGAACTGCGGGAACGAACTTCGACGATTTATAATTTAATAATTCGTGTACATTCTCACGGTATTCAATTCGTCGAGCGATAACGAAATCACTTTAATCGATTTAATCGATTTTCAATCGCTTTCAAATCGAGTAAATTAATAAATTAATGAGTAGCCACGCGCTATACTTTGATAATATATACGTAAAGACATGTCATATATGTAACAAAATTGAAAGACTACGTGTGATTTTAATTTTAGAAATGATAGTAAACGTGTTAAATTGCTCGACTCATTACCGAAGATAATATATAAAATAATAAAATTCGCGATCTTCTGTTCGTTGTTGAGGAAAGGAAATTGAAAATAACTTGTTACTAATTACAAGACTGTAGACAACTCAGTTTTTTATTGATCGTGAGAAAGACGAAAAAGGAAAAGAAATAAATTTGAGTAATTCGAGTTTTGAAACGGCGGAGAAAAATTCTGCCATTATTTCGCTTTATTATTTTTATCGATGGACAAGCGGCGATTTAGTAATGTGAATATTCGAAAGTTCAACAATGCTTGATTGTTTGATTATTGACAGGGAAATTGAAAACTGTGTTTCCGGATACAGCAAATTCAAACGTTTCGAAATCGACATTTTTCCGAGTGGAAATAATAAATCGGTAATATTTTTTTAAGTTTCGTTAGGTAATTGTAAAATACTATTTTTTTTTTGTCATTTTTTCTCTTGCGTGTAATGTAAGTGGAGAATTCTGAAGAAATTTGTAAGTTGATCTTAAAAAAAAAAGAGAGAGAAATCTATAAGTCCACTATAAAATGTGAATTTCAAATATTCGCGTAAAAATTTTCCTGACAGATACGAAATATTTCGAAGGACGAGAGACATCACTATGGAAAATCGAGGAAAAGGCATAAATCAAAATTAGAATACGAATCCACAATACGAAGAGAAGAGGAAACTTCGTGCGCGTGGAATTAAATTCCAATGGACATTTTCAACGTCCTTGTACTAAACTAAATTAAATTTCTGTAAAAAGAAAAAAAAAAAGAAAGAAATAAAAAAAATGAAAGAATCCGCGAAAATAGAGAAGCCGTGATTTAATCTTGGCGAACGGCGAAGTGGTTATTATAAATCCAATTTTTCTCTTCTCAATAGAGGGAACACATAATTAGGTTTCTTTTGATTTCCAAGATCCATTCCTTTAATTCAATTACGGTCTTTTCTGCTTGTCAGATGCACGCTGCTTTCAAAAGCAATTATTTGTTTCGTCGGCCCAAAGTTTCGCACGACCATTTCGCTTTATGTGAAAATTTCGTTATCAGTCTATTATTGTATAAACCTAATTTATTACGTTATTTTTTTTCCTTGCTGATATAAGTCTCGAGTGTTACGCTATATAAATTTCTTCGTCAGAGGATGTTTTCGTAAGAAATAAAATGTGAAGGTGTATCAAATGAATGAAAACATTTTTAACATTTTTTTAAAAATGTCACAAGCTTCTACGAAGTTATTCGGGAATTCTTATAATTTGATTTTTGCATTTTTCAAAGTATACGGGACTTTATGTTCAAAGTTCAAACAATTAACGAAATTATAATTAGTCTAATAACGCGATACTGAGTGATATTAGAATGGCACAAAGAAACTTAAACTAGTTTTCTTCTTCTCT
Source organism: Heterotrigona itama (assembly GCA_903986555.1). NCBI lineage: Eukaryota > Metazoa > Arthropoda > Insecta > Hymenoptera > Apidae > Heterotrigona > Heterotrigona itama. Next base: position 11,695 of record CAJDYZ010000338.1, read on the forward strand.
CTGCTTTTCTTTAGATTTTTTCAGATTAATAATATTTGATAGATTTAGCATTTATTTACTGTTTTACCGAGATATGAGTTCCTTCGTCTGCAAAAGTTGAAAGGGAAAGAAAATTAAAAAAATTAAAACTTCACTTCAATTTTAAAGTGTTACCATTTTTTCAATTATCACTGTTCCCTTTTCATTCAACTATCTGCCGTTGCCAAGTTCATTCTAGTAAAAAATATTTCGACTTTCTTATTCGGAGAACGGCTGGATCGTCCGAAATTTTACATCGTCATCAATTTTTATTATTTGATAAGTATCGGAGATGTAAAATGTCAGCGAGGAAGGCCAAAAAAGATCTGGAAAAGAAGCTTCCTCTGGAACAGAATTCTCTTTAAGATACGAGCAATTTTAGAAAAAAAGGAAGATTAACGAGAGAGCGAAGTAGAACGAATTAAAAAAGTAGAACGAATGTTTGAATAATTGAAGACATTTTTTACACGCACTGTACAGTCTTCGTTATCCCATCGAAATTAAATTTAGTAATAGTACGTTCAAACTCGACGAAATTGCTGCAAAGTGTATTATTTTGTCAATTTACAAGTCAATTTGTAAACAGCACGCATATCCCGCGTAATGAATTCTGTTTAATTAATATCAAGCAATTTGTACGAGATCGTAAAAAGTAATTAGGGTTTGCTTGTTGATAAACATGTTTGTAATGAATTCTGTATAATATGTGTTAAGGGGTCAGCTGATATACGAACGAACGGTTAATTAATACTTTACTGTGTATTAATTAACATCAAAGCAAACAGAAAAGCAGTCAAACTTTATAGTTTTATTATTCATTATTATTATTATTACTAACAACGGAAGGACGGGTAATTTTAATGTGTTTGCTAACCATAAAAAATAGTTACACTTTAGCTATTCCTTTCTAATTTTTTTTTTTTTTTTTTGAGACAAACACAAGATTTAGTTTTTGCACTAAACATTAAACTTTTAATAAATTGAGTCTGATTTAAAAAAAAAATCGAATTTATTAAAATTAAATTTGCAAAATTCGTCAAAAAATTGAGTTTGATCCTATCGAACTACCCAGTCATTTATATCAGTGCTTTATCTTATTCACACACGTACATGAAACAAGTTTTATCCTCTAGAAGCAGCACTGCAGCAAGTTATAAATGCTGGATATTGTAATTAATAAAAACTTTGCTTGACTATTCAGGCAAATGCAGCTCACAATGGTAGATTGATAATGTTTGAAATTGAATTCTCATTGAATTTTCTCTCGCGCGAAGAGTAAAATCGATTTTCATTTACCGTCGCATTAATCATCAGCAAAGAATAAATACAATTATCGGGGATATGCCGATCAGGATGTGTGCCATTAAGTTCGACGTTAACTTTACACAACGTTTAATAAAATACGTCGCGAAATACCTTTCCGCAATATATTATTTTCCATTACATTAAAAAGTTCCACTTGGAGAAACAATTTCATTCTTCAACGATGTTCAACCACGTTTCGCTTTCCATTTACACAGCTAGTAATAATATAGAGTCTCGTTTAAAAACATTTGCTTGAAGTGTGTCCGTCTGATTTCAGATTAAAGGAGAGGATACGTTTATTTTTCGAAGAAATTTCTTTGCAAAAGGGAGATTTGAGGTAAGCGTTTTCACTACTACTCGTTCAATTTATCATTTTATTAGTTCACTATATTTTATTCTAGTTGTGCATATAATTATAATTGTGTGTTACATCATGAAATATATAATATATAAGTATATATTATTATTATATTATATATAAATATATATTATATACTTTATTACATGTTTCATTACATTATCATTTAATACATCAGATTTACTTCACAATTTATGTACTTTGGAAAATTACATCGATACAGAGTTTTCAATTTACAAATTATTCGAATAACGCAACATGAAAACGCAGAAAGAGTGTCTCTGCGAAATATCATGCTGTTAGATTTTAATTAAATCAATATTTTCATTCAATTATACGGTCTATATATATATAT
>CAJDYZ010000367.1:4002-17801 GCA_903986555.1 Heterotrigona itama
ATTTCGTAGATTTCACAACGCCACAGTGATAATACTTTGCATTTCTCAGCCTCGACTATGTTTTCGTGAAACATTCATAATTCTCGCTATAATTTCGTCATTGTTAATTTCACAGGTATTTCATAGATTCCACAACGAAATAGCAATAATACGTTGAAATTCTCGGTTTTGTCGAATTTATAGAGAAATATCTGTTCTCTTTGAAATATCGTTAAAAGTTGATAATATAATAAATATTTCGTAGATTTCACGACGAAAAATGATAATACGTTGCATACATTAGTGACCATGTTTTCGTGAAATTCTCGTAATTTTTGCGTTAATTTTTACAAAAAACTGATAATTTCATTGATATTTCGTAGGTTTCACGACGAAACCGATATAATGCGAAGAAATTTTGTGTCGATATTTTCGTGAAATATTCGTACTTATCTTTGATACTTCGCAAAACTTTGTAATTTCATTGTTATTTTTTAGATTTCACAACTAAACCATGACAATACGTGGACATTCTCAGTTTTTACGATGTTCTCTTGAAATTCGTTTTTTACGCTGTCATTTCTAGAAAACTTTGGTAATTTCATTATTATTTTGTAAATCAAACCACGAAACAGTGACGATAAGTTGAATTTCTCTCTTTCGAGGATGTTTCCGTGAAATATTCGCATTTTTCGTTGAATTTTTATAGAAACTTGCTATTACCATTGATATTTCGTACATTTCACGGCGTAACAGAGAATATACATTAATTTTCTCTGTTTCGACAACGTTTCCATGATATAGTCGCATTTATTGTCGAAATTTCGCAAAACCTTCATTTCATAGTTATTTCGTTGATTTCTCGACGAAACAATGATAATATGTTGTATTTCTCTGCCTCGACGATGTTATCGTTAAAAATTCGTAATTGTAAATTTAATTTCGACTTTACTTACTAATTTCATAGATTTTTCGTAGATTTCACAACGAAACAGTGATAATACGTGAATTCCTCTGTTTCGAAGGTGTGAAATATTCGTAGTTCATGCTATAATTTCGACATGAATTACTAATTTCATAGATATTTCGTAAATTTCACGACGAAATTATGATAACACATGGAATTTCTCTGTTTAGACGATGTTAATGAAAAATATTCGTGCTTTTCTTATTTTTTTCCAAAATTTGCTAATTTTATATATATTTCGTAAATTTTAAGACGAAAGAGTTATAACATCACGTTCCGGCTGTTCGTTTGGCGAATTTATTACACGCCAGAGACTTCCCGCAGAGAATCATTTCGTTATGCAGCCCTTTTGTCTAGCCGGCACGCACGTCCGTCTATGACAGGATATCCGTGAGTGTCGGGGCTCACGTGGATGACGGCGTTGTCATGAAGGTGATGTGGAACTGCTCCCGCTGCAGGTAAGTGGTCATTCTTTCTGGATCTGTCGCACGTTCAACACCGAGAGGAAGTCGGCTGTTGCCTCTTCGCTAATGAAGTTTACGCACGCATTTACGTAATTGATATTTCCTGCCTCTGCGTCGCGTACGTGGCATATATCGGATTGCTCGAGCATGCTTAGGAGAGAGCTGTGTCTGCATCTCCGGGCTTCGATCGTACTGGATTCCTAGCTGGGACAATGGTCGTCCATCTTTTGTAAAAAATAAGAGTCGTAAGAGCACGTGACGGTAGAATAACTAACTCGTGCTGGACGCGGATAGGATTCTTAAGAGTATATGAAGTTAGAATAAATCGAGATTGAATATGAGCTTATGATAACTATGTTCTTAAAAATTAAAAGACAAACTAGGCTTATCATGAGTGATTGATATGTGGCGGTCTCTGTTCCGATTGGAGGCAAAGCAGGTCTTGAGATACAGTATGTTCGAGCAGAGAACTTAGACTAACGCAACTGCACCCGCGATGGTGCAGCTCGGAGATAGCTCTAGACTTAAGTCTGTGCTTAGAGACTGGTTAAGACTTGCAATAAGAGTACGTTTACTAGCTAAGCGCTGGCCTATTTATACTACGGTTTATGTTTACAATATTTTGTTTGGAATTTGGAGTGGCGAGCGTCGAGTGCTCGTGTTGGAGGTCGCTCGCGAAGCTCACAGGCCGCCAGTGGTGAGAAAAGAAGCGGAGACTGTGGGAATTTTATGGAGGCCGGATGTATGGTTTGATTTGGCGTTTAACGTCCAATTGGTGGAAAGTTTTGGTTACGTTTATGATTTGTGAATACTAGTTTTTTAGAATTGGAGCTGTTATTAAAATTATTGAAGGATTCATGATGGTTGCACAAGTGTCTAATGGAAGAATGTTTGCGAAGGGACTGTTTCTAAGAACGCAGGTTTGGAGGCTTCAGAGTATGTTTAGCTTATAAATTTAGCTTATAAATTCTAAACGCATATCCTATTCGATTACATATTCTTAAATGCTACGTGATATACGTGTGAGAATATGTATGTGTGCTTAATTTACCGAAAATAATATTAAGTCGTCCGACGTCACAATAATACGTAGGATTTCTCAGTTTCGACGTTATGACCTTATGACGTTAGAAGACCGACGTTTGCCTTCGGTAGCTTAAGCGCACATATACATATAGTCACATATGTATCACGTAGCATTTAGGAGTATGTAATCAAAGAGCTATAAGAGTCACACTGAATAGAATATGCGTTCAGACTGAAGCCAAACATATTCAGATCTGCATTCCTAGAAACAGACCTTTCATCAACATTCTTCCATTACATACAAGTGCAAGAGAAACCCTAACCATCATGAATCCTTTAGCCACGACAACGGCTCCAATTCTAAGAATTTACAGAACCTAAGTGAAACATAAACTCTCCAAATGCAAATCATTCACCGCCAATCGACCAATAAACAGAAACGCAAGCTGAACCATAACATCCGGACTCCATAGACATTTCCACTGTACCTGCCCCTTGTCTCACCACAGGTGATGCGTACACCTGCCCCCACTAAGTGCGGTCGAACCCTCCACCCACGACTTCAGATTCCAAAACAAAGATTGTAAACATAGTGATAAATCACAGTATGAATAGGCCAACGCTTAATTAGTAAAGCCAGTCTAAAATTAAGTCTGGAGTTATCTCTAATTCCAATACAAGCTGCACCAGAGCGGATGCAGCTCTATTAGTCAAGGCTCTTTGCTCTAGCATACCGTTGCTTGAGACCTGCTTTGTCTCCAATCGGGAGAACAGTCCGACGCGATTCAATCTCTTAGATCAGGTCAAATGTAGTTCGTATTCCTTAATAATTTACTTATTATTATACTCCCATATTCCCAGTTGATTTATTCCAAATTCACTTACTCCTACGATTCCTACCCGCGTCCAGTGTTCGCGAGATGCTAGTTCTTGTATCACGTGCACTTAAGACTCCTATTCTTCACTGACGACGGACGGTGCAGACAAAGCTGCACAACTATTGTTGATCAATCCAGTGCGAAAGAGATTCGGTGGTGAAGACACAGCTGCACAGCTCTCTCAATTGCGCGCACGAGCAATCTGATAGATGTTATGTACGCGAGGCAGGAAATATCAATTACGTAAACGCATGCGTAAACTTCATTAGCGAGGAGGTAACAGCTGACTTCCTCTTGGTGTTGAACGTGCGACAGATCTAGAAGGGACGACCACCTACCTGGAGTGGAAGCTGAATCTTATCACCTTCACGACGACGATGTCATCCACGCGAACCTTGACAATACACGGATTCCCTGTCATAGTCGGACGTACGCACCAACCGGACAAAAAGACTGCACGATTCTAAAACGATATTATTCTCTGCGGGAAGTCTCTGGCAATAAATTCGCCGAACGACTAGCCGGAACGTGACATTCGGTAGAAATTACTGCGCAAAATACGAATATTTCACGAAAACTTCGTAAAAACAGAGAAATTACACGTATTATCACGGTAGCGTCGTGAAATCTATGAAATATCTGTGATATTAGAAAGTGCAACGACAAATACGAATCATTCCCGCAGATATCGTGAAAACAGAGAAATTCAACGTATTATTACTGTTTCGTCGTGAAATGTACATATCTATGAAATTAGAATGTTATGGCGAAATTTCGATGGCAAATGTGAATATTTCATAGAAACATCGTCGAAACAATGGAATTCAACGTATTATTACTTTTTCGTTAAGAAATCTACAAAATAACTATTTATCACGGACCAGGTTCTTGATGTTAAAGTTGTTGTGGCCGGGCTCGGCCTGCTGCTCCGATCCTCGCTATCCTGTGAACGCGTTGTTGGGTTCGTGTCGATAAGATGAGGATCATGGTAATAGAAGCATTTCGTCTTGGAATCACCACCAGACACATCAGTGGGGCTGACGGTTGCGACGCAAGTTAAGTGAAACTATGGGGCTGGGTTTGGAAGCGGGCCCCCATTCTATAGGGGTCTACATCTGAGGTCGCTTAATCTCACGATCAGAAGTATCGTGCGACTAGGCCAACAACTACCGTCCGGACATTCACTTCTTGGAACTTGTATTCGATCTTGGTCCACTGCGGTACTCGACACCATATTGGCTTGCTAGTCTCAAATTGGAGCGCATACATGAAGCACTGGACCGTAGTGCCTGTGTTCCTGACGTAGGAACTTGGTAAGAGTGACGTAGATTTGTGGCGAAGTATTAACATAGAATTCGATGACGTAAAGACCAACCCCAAAGATGGGAAACGAAACATATTATAAAGTTTTGGCGAAACAGGAAAGAGAAATACTAATATTACATGCAAACATCTTCAAAACCTAGAAATTCAACGTATTCACGGTTTCTACATGAAATTTACGAAATATCTATGAAATGAGAAAGTTTTGTCTACATTTGAAAGAGAAATACAAATATATTTCAGAAACATTGTCGAACAATGAAGTGCACCGTATTATCATTGTTTCGACTAGAAATCTACAAAATATCTATGAAATTAGCAAGTTCTGCTAAAATTACAGAGAAAAATAAGAATATTTTTCGAAAACATCCTTAAAACAGAGAATTAACACATATTTTCAAGGTTTCGTCGTCAAATCTACATGAAATTAACAAGTTTTGACCAAATGTCAAATACGTATATTTAACGGAAACATAGTCGAACAAGAGGAAATCAACGTATAATCTTCGTTTCTTCATGAAATTACGAAATAACTATCAAATGAGAAAGTTTTGGTGAAATTACAACGAAAAATATGAATATTTAATGTAAACATCTTCAAAACAGAGAAACACAAAGTATTAACCCTGTTTCATTTTGAAATATTCGAAATATTTATGAAATGAGCAAGTTTTGGCGAATTATCAACGATAAATGCGAATATTTTGTGGATACATCGTAGAAACAGAAAAATCTAATGAATTATAACTGTTTCGATCTCAAAACTACGAAATACTTATGAAACTATCATGTTTTGTCAAAATTACTGCGAAAGACATGAATACCTCACGAAAGTGTTGTCAAGCCAGAGAATACAATGTATTGTCATTGTTTTTTTCGTGAAATCAGAAAAATATCTATGAAATTAGCATGTATCTATGAAATACGGCGGTATTTCTACGACAAAATAAATATTTCATTGAAACATTGGCGAAACAGAAGAATTCAAGTTATTATCGCTGTTTCTTCGAGAAATCTACGAAATATCTATGAAATGATCAAGTTTTGGCGAAATTTCAACGAAAAATACGAATATTTCACGGAAATATCTTCGAAAGGTAGAAATTCATTGTATTTTCACAGTTTCGTCGTGAAATCTACGAAATATCTATGAAATAAGGAAGTTTTGGTGAAATTTCAACGTAAAATGCGAATATTTCACGTATACATCGCCGAAAAAGAGAAGCACATCTTGTTATCCCTGTTTCGACGAAAAATCTGCGAAATAATTGTAAAATTAGCAAGTTCTGTTGAAATTAGTGAGAGAAATACGAATATTTCTCGAAAACATCGTCAAAACAACGAATTTTCACGTATTTACTCTATTTCGTCTCGAAATTTCAAAGATAAATACATATAATTCACGGAAACATAGTCGAAATGGAGAAATTCAAAGAATTATCGCTGTTTCGATATGAAAACAACGAAATATACAAGAAAATATCAAGGTTCGAAGAAATTAGAGTGTGAAAACGAATATTTCATGAAAATTTAGTCTAGGCTGAGAAATGCAAGGTTTTATCACACTTCGTGAAATCTAAGAGATAATTATAATATTAGAACGTTATGGAGATATTTCACAAATGAGAATATTTCACAGAAACAACGTCGAAACATGGAAATTAAGTGGAATGTAATAGTTATGATGTGAAAACTACGAAATATATGTGAAATCAGCAAGTTTTGTCGAATTTACAGTAAGAATACAAATATTTCACGAAAACATAGTTGAAACAGAGAAAATTAACGTTTTGCCGCTGTTTCCGCTTGAAACATGCTACACATCAATGAATATAGCAAGATTCGTCGAAATTTGAGCGAAATCACGAATATGTAGCGATAACATCGTCAAGACAGATAAATTTCACGTATTATCACTGTTTCGATATGAAATATGTTGTATATGGATGTAACTAGAATGATTCGTTTCAATTTAAGCGAAAAATAAGAATATTTCATAAAACCATCATCGATACAGAGAAACTCGTCGTTTTATTACCATCTTATCACTTTGTCGTGAAATATGAAATATATATATATATATATGAAACTAACAAAATTCATCGAAATCGTAGCGTAAAATACGAATATTTCACGAAAATATCATCGAAAAAGAGAAAATCAACGTTATCGCTGTTTCGTTGTTTAACAATCTAGATATGTGTGAAACAAGAATGATTCAATTTAAGCGAAAAATACGAGTATTTCACGAGAAAAATGTCGAAACAAGAAAATTCTAAGTTTTATTACTGTTTCGACGTGAAATATGTCTATGAAATTAGCAAGATATCTATGAAATTAGAAAGATTCGTCGAAATATCATGTATTATTACTATTTTGTCATGAAATATGCTAGCTATGAGTGAAACTAGCAAGATTCGTCGAGAACCTAGCGAAAAATACAAATATTGCACAAAAACAATGTCGAAACAGAGAAATTCTCCGTGTTGTCAATGTTTTGTCATGAAATATACTAGATATTGTGACATCGGACCACCGACGTTTGCCTTCGATAGTAAAGTACATATACGTACTCACGCACACACATATGTTAGCACGTAAGATCATGCAATCGAATGGTTGTAAGAATTTAGAATTGAGCCGATCATACCATAGCTTCCAATCTCCTAATCGAAATTCCTAGACGTAAATACCGCCACCTAAATTCTTAGAAATAAACACCGCGAAATATAAATCCTTCAGTATTTATAATAACAAGTTCCAGAACTAGACCATTTGACCGAATTAATATTATATAAATGATAGAATGAATGCACAATGTTTTGAATGATATATGTAAGCCCAGATCTATACCGGAGGTGCGTATTACTTCGAGGACGATAAAATATACTGGACAGTCGTTTCATATTAAATAATTGTATTCATTGTGAACCCCACGATGCGTAGAATAATACAAGGCCATCAGAAAGATATAATATCTTGACAGCGTTAATGTAGAAAATTTTAATCACCGATTCGTAACGGCCTATTATTTCCGAGACGATAAATAACAATAAATAGTTGTTTTACTTAAAAAAAAATTCATTCATAATGATACCCGCGATGCGAAGAATTATGTAAGTCAATCAAATCAAGATAATGCATAGATAGAGTGAATATATTATATTTTGAATAAGCGTATGTAATCCCCGAATCGTGCCGGATGAGCGTATTTCGTGGACAATAAATAATACTGAACCGCAGTTTTATATTAAAAAATGGTGTTCATTGAAATCCCTGCAATGCGTAGAATATTATAATTTCCTATTAGAGGCAGACAATCTGTTGATATTGTGTTTGTAGAAAATTTTGAATCACAATATGTAAGCCCCGATCCGTACCGAAGAAGCGTATTATGAAGGAGACGATAGATAATACTAAACTGTAGTTTTATATTAAAAAATGGTGTTCATTTTGATTCCCGCGAAGCGAAGAATGATATGAGATTATCAGAGGAATGTAATCTACTGACAGTGTGAATGTAGATTATTTTGAATGATCATATGTTGACCCCGATACTTTCCGGAGAACCATTTTAATTCGGGGACAGAAAATAATATTGGATCTTCGCCATATAATAAAAACCTGCGTTCATTGTGATTCCCTAAATGCGTAGAAAGGTATAAGACGGTCAGAGGAAGATATTCTATTGATGGAGTGAATGTAGAACGTTTTGAATGATCATATGTAAGCTTCGATTCGTACCGGAGGAGCGTACCATTTCGGGGGATTTCTAAAATATTGGTCCTGCGACTCTGCAAAGTGCTTATTTATGACGAATTAGTAGTTTCCACATTCATTCTGACAATATATCATTTCCATCAGACGGTCATATATTACTCTACGCTTCCCGGTTTCACAATGAACACTATTCATCTCTACATAAATATCGTTATTTATATTTATAATTATAGTTACTTAAAAATAAAGTTTACGATATTCATTCTGTCAATATATTTCATGTGTCTGACGTTCCCATACTATTATACGCATCAGGAGAACCACAAAGGCCAACAATTATTTCTACATAAATATCATCTAACTTTATCCATCGATCCTGAATTACTACGTCCCTTCGTCACTGACAGGTGTTTACGTAAGACTAATTAACACTTTCGACAGTCCTTCTGTCAATATACTATCACGATCTCGTTGCCTTATGTTATTCTTCATTGCCTTATATCCACGAAATATACGGATTGCGGGGATTTCAATGAAGGCAATTTTTTCAACATATAAAAATGGACTAATATTTTTTATCAACCCCGAATTACTATGGTCCCGTGGTACTGTTTGTCGCTATACGTCTGTGCAAAGAATTCGACATGCATTCTGTCAATATATTATCTTAATCTGATGGCTTTATACTATTCTGCGCATCACGTGGAGCGCACTGAATAAAATTTTATAATATTTAACGACAAAATTACATTATTTAGCGATCCCGAATCTTTGCGGTCTTCCGGTACGGTTCAGGGTTTCCATATGAACACACAAATACTTTTATATCTTTCCTGCGTATATATTATCTCGATCTAATCGTCATATTCTACGCATCGCGGGAACAGCAAGAACACAATTTTTTTATGACATGAGGACGATCACATATTATATATCGAATCCGATTTATTACGCAAACCGGTACGTTTCGGTGATTTCATATGACTCTTCAAAGCTTTCGAAATTTCTTCTGTAAACAAATAGTCTCGTTCTGTTGGACTTGCATTATTCTACGCATCGAGTGGATCAGTATGAACAAAATTTTTTAATATATAATGACGATTTAATGTTTTCATGCACCCCGAAGTATTACGGTACCACGGTATGGGTCGCTGAATACTTAAACTTGACAAATCAATATTTTCGAGAGTCTTCCTTTCAAAATATAAGATTTTCTTATATCATTTAACACGTCGGGGGGTCACAATAAACACGATTATAACAACTACTTGGTATTATTTATTCATCCTAAAAATATACGGTTCCTCGGTACGATTTCGATCTGATTGTTTTATACTATTCTACGCATCGCCGGAGTCACGAGGAACACAATTTTATAATGTATATCACTATATATTGACACTGATATCATCACACTTTCGTCGTGTTATCTACGAAATATCTATGAAATAAGCAACTTTTGTAACCTAAACCTAATCTAAACAACTTAAACTTAACCTAAATCTATCCTATAACAAAAAAAGTATGTCATTCGAATACAATTACGAAACTGAGAAATTCAAAATGTTGTTACTGTTTCTGAGTTAAATCCACGATATAATCAAGAAATCAGTATGAATGTTTCACGAAAATACGGAGCAGTGAAATTCATTGTGTTGATACAGGTTCTCATTGAGATACGCGAAATATCTAAGAAATCAGTAACTTTTTTCGAATTTCTGATAAAAAAAGTTACGAATATTTCACGACAATTTAGACAAAATAGAGATATTCGTAGTTTTATCACTGTTTCGTAGCGAAAACTACGAAATGTCTTCGATATTAGCAAATTTTGTCGAACTTAGATAAAAAAATAAGAATGTTGCCTGAAAACATCAACGAAATATAGATTTTCAAGGTATTACCAGATTTCCACCGTGATATCTACGAAATATCCTAGGAATCGGAAAGTTTTGTCGAATTCACAACGGTAAATACGGATATTTCACGAACATATCGACCGAAGAGTAATACATCGTATTATCACAATTTCGTATTGAGATCTATGATGTATCCATAAATTAGCATGTCTTGTCGGTCATACAACGAAATATAAGTATGTTATTCGAATATACTGTCGGAATAGAGAAATTAAAATTATTTTCACTGTTCCGTAGTGAAATCTACGAAATATCAATGAAATCAGAAATTTTAGTCGAATTTACAACGAAAAATATATATTTAATGAAAATATTGCCGAAAAAAGGAAATTCAACATATTATCACTTTCTCGTTTTTTAATATACGAAATATCTGTAAAACAAACAAGTTTTGTCAAAATTACAAGGTTTCGAGGAAGCATCGTCGAAATAAAGAAATTTTATGTTTAGTTACTGTTTTGTAGTGAAATTTACGAAATGACGGGAAATTAACAAGTTTTGTCGAACTTACAACGAAAAATATTAATGTTACAAAAAAATATTGTCGAAATAGAGAAATTCAAAGAATTGTCCCTCTTTTGACGAGAAATCTGCGATATGTGTAGGAAATCAGAAAGGTTTGCCGAACTTATAGGGAAGAACAGGTATATGTCACGAAAACTCGACGAAACAGAGAAATTCAACGTATTATCACCGTTTCGGTATGAATTCCACGAAATATCTACGACATAACCAATTTCTTCTCGAACTTAGAACGAAAAACACAAATGTTACAAGGAAACATTGTCAAAAGGGTGAAATTCAAAGTTTTGTCACTGTTTCGCTGTGAAACTTACGAACTATCTATAAAAGCAGCAAGTTTTGCAGAATTTACTACGAAAAACCCGAATATTTCCCGCAAATATCGGTGAAACAGGGAAATTCAACGTATGGTATCCGTTCCGCCGTGAAATCTACGGAATATCCAAGAAACCTGCAACTTTTGTGGAATTTATAGCGAATAATACAAATATTTCACGAGAATGTCGACGAAACAGCGTAATCCACCGAATTGACAGCAACTACGAAATACCTATGAAATTACTTGGGGTTATCGAACTTAAAACGAAGAATACGAAATTATTTTACAAAATTTTACGTACTACCTCTCTTTCGCTGAAATATCTAAGAATTGTCTAAAAATTAGCAAGTTTTGTAGAACTTACAAAGATAAATATGAATGTTAAACGAAAACAACTTGGAAGAAGAGAAATTTAACGTATTGTCAGTGTTTCGCCGTGAAATCCGCGAAATATAGAAAATTAGAGTGTTTTGACTAATATAAAACGAAAAATACGAATGCTTTTTCGATTTTACAAAAACAAGAATATTTCACGAAGACATCGACGAAACAATGTCAACGAATTATTACTGTTTCTCTGTGAACTCTAAGAAATACATACGAATATAGCAAGTTTTGTCGAACCTACAACGAAAAATATGAAAATTACATGAAAACATCGTCGAAACAGCGTATTGTCTCTGTTTTGAAGGGAAAACTACGAATTATCTCTGAAATCATTAAATTTTGTCGAATTTGCAACGAAAAATGTAACTAATTAGTATTAATTGCATGGATAATTACTAGATATCATGAAGGAACAGTGATAACAAGATGAATTTCTCTCTTTCGAAGATAATTTTGCGAAACAGTCGTTTCTTCGTTGTAAACTATCAAAAATTGCTAATTCCAATGACATTTCTTTGATTATATGGCGAGACAGTGACAATAAATTGAAAATCACTGTTTCGACAATATTGTCGTGAATTATTCTTAACTTTCCTTAAAATACTACAAATCTTGCAAATTTCACACGTATTTCACAACGAAACCGTCGCAGTACTTTGAACTACACGATATCATGATATTTTCGTGAAATATTCGTATTTTCCAATGTAAATTCAAAAAAAACATGCTAATTTTATAGTTATTTCATAGATTTCACTTCGGAGCAGTAATAATTCGTTGAAAATCTACGTTTCGTCAATATTTTCGTGAAATATTCGCATATTTTGTTTTAAATTTTTCAAAATTCTCCAGTTACACTGATATTTCGTTGATTTCAGAAATGAACTGCGATATTACGATGAATTTCTCTGTTTCGAATATGTTTTCGTGAAATATTCGTATTTTTCGTAATATTTTCGACAAAACCTGCTAATTGTCTTGTCATTTAATGAATTTCGCTGAGAAACAGTGATAATTACTTGAAATTCTCAGTTTCCTCCATGTTTTTTTGAGATACTTGTATTTTTTATTCAAAATTCGAAAAAACCTGCCAAGATTTCACGACTAAACAGTGATAGTACTTTTAATTACCATGCTTCGACATTTTTGTTAAATATTCGCAATTTTCGTTGTAAATTTGACTAAACATTCCGATCTATTAGATTTCCTAGATTTCAAGACGAAAGAGTTATAATATTTACATGAAATAAACGCATTTTTCGTTGTAAATTCGGCGAAAGTTGCTAATTCCGGTCATAACTAGTATATTTCATGACGTAACCAAGAATTTCTCTGTTTCTACGACGTCGTCGTGGAAGATACGTATCTTTCGTTATAATTTCGAAAACACTTCTAATTTCAAAGATATCTTTCAGATTTCATGACAAAACAGTGATAATACGTAGAATTACATTGTTTCGATGACTTTTACGTGAAATATTCGTATTTTTCGTTATGAATTCGACAAAAATATTTAATTTCATAGGTACTCGGTAGATTTTAAGATGAAACAACATATCTGTCTGATATTCTTATTATTATTATGTTACAGAATAAATGTTGAAAATTTTGAAGTGTCATATGCAAATCTAATTCCACGTACCGGTACTCCATAGTATTTCAGGCTCTATATATTATATTAGTAGATATTTATGTACAATAAACTGATGAACGTAGTAATCCCCGTTGCTTACATTATCATATGCCCGTCAGAACAATTAAAAATATTGACAGAATAAATGTGGGAAATGCAGAAATGTTATATGAGTACGTCATTCCACATAACGAAAATCCGTAATACTCGTGAATCTCTAATTAATTTAAGATGATATTTGTGTACATTAAACTTTTGTTCATAGAGTTTCCCGCGTGGTGTCTTACAATACAGACATCCATAACGAATTGATATATTCATAGAAAGAAAATTTTGATGTTTCTTATGTAAACCATATTCTAAGTACCGGAAATATTATATCCGTATTATTTCAGGCCAGTTAAATAACATTTGATGATATCTGAGTTCAAAAAGATGGTGTTTATAGTGTTCATGGTGTTCCCCAATAAGCGTAGGGTAATATAAGATAATAATAACAGTATGATATATTAACTGCGTTAATGTCTAAAATTTTGAAGCCATATGTCAATATTCAATCCACGTTGTGTAATTCTATAAAATTTCAGGCTTGTTAAAAAGTATTAGACGATATCCATGTACAAAGAAACGGTGTTCGTAGTGACCCCGATCAAATTTTTTTT
>CAJDYZ010000367.1:17855-28597 GCA_903986555.1 Heterotrigona itama
GTTATTCTACGCATCGCGAGGTTTACGAAAAACACAATTTTTTAATATATACCAACGATCCAATGTTATAAATCGATCTCGAATTATTGCGGTCCGCCGGTACGGTCCGGGGCTTTCGTATAAAACTTCAAAACAATTTTCGTACATTCTGTCGTATATTATCTCAACCTGATGGCCTTATATTTTTCCACGTTTTTCGGGGATCACGAATACCGCAATTTTTTGTTATATAACGATGATCTGGTATAATTTATCGACCCCGAAGAATTACGGACTTCCGGTACGGTTCCGGGCTTACATATGACAATTCAAAACATTCGACATTCATTCTTTCATATATTATTCTTTTCATATATTAAGTAAATCTGATGGCTTTATATCATTTTACACATCATGGCGGTCATAAAGAAAATAATTTCTTAAAATATATCGAAGGTCTAGTATTATGATTTGACCCTGAAGTAGGTTCTCTGGTACGGTGAGAGGATTGCATATGACGTTCAAAATTTTCAAAATTGATTCTCTCAATACGTTTCCTAGATCAAATGGTATTATACTGTTCGACGCATCGCGGGGATGACAATGAATGAACACAATTTTTTAATATACAACGATATATTATTATCTATGCACAGCGGAATGTTACGAAATTCTGGACAAGTTCGAGGCTTACATATGATCATTAAAAATTTTCGACATTCGTTGTTTCAATATATTATCGATCTGACTACCTTATATTATTCTTCGCAACGGAGATCAAAATGTAAATAATCATTCTTATTTAACGACGATCGGTCACATTTATCGATTCATAAACTTTAAGATCTACTATAACATTCGGGTATTGACATATTTCAATTCATAAATTTCAACATTAATTCGGTCAATATTTTCTCGATTTGAAATCCTTATATCATTCTAAGCACTGAGGAAATAATAATGAACGTCATTCCTTATTGTATAATATCGAACTAATATTGTTTTTCGACCGCAAAGTGTTGCGGTGTCCTTGTACGTTTCGAGTTCTTATATATGGACATTCAGAAATTTCGATGCAGTCCCTCAATATAATAACACGATCTGAATGTCTTATATTATTCCACACATTGCGGGCATCACAATGAATACAATTTATTAATATACACACAGGACCTAAAATTAATTATTGACACAGAAATATTAAGGTTCTTATGTACGATTTGTGGCTTACATATGACCCTCCCGAATTTTTGAGATTCATTCGATCAACATATTATCCCAATCTGATCGCCTTATATTATTCTACGCATCGTAGGGATGACATTGAACACAATTTTTTAATATATTACTTCTAGCTAATAACATCTATCGCCCAGAAGTGTTGCGGTAGGTTAAGGTTAGATTTAGGTTTAGGTTCTCACATATGACGATTCAAAACTTTCGGCATTCATTTAATCATCATATTATCTCTATCTGATGGCCTTACATTATTCGACGCTACGCGGAGACCACAATAAACACAATTTTTTAAAATATAACGGCGATCTGTTCATCTTTATATACCTCGAAATATTATGCTCCTCCGTTACTGATCGGTTCTTATTGGTAAATGACAATTCAAAATTTTTGACGTTCATTCTGTCAACACATTGTCTGGATCATATGGTCTTATTTCATTCTGCCCATCGCAGTGATCACAATGAAAAGAATTTATTTTACATAAATATATCCTAATATTATTAATTGTGCCCGAAATGTTACGAATTTCTAGTACGTGCAATGGGTTTTTGATATAACACCTCAATATTTTCCACATTCATTCTGACATTATATCATACCAATCTTTTGCCTTACATTTTTATATTCATTGCGGCGTTCACCTAGAACACAATTTTTTTTGTACATAAATATCATATAATCTTATTTATCAACCCAGTAATATTGCAGATTTTCGTATGTGGCATGATGTTTACAGTTTACCATTCAAAATTTTCTACATTCATTCTGTCAATATATCATATCAATTTTATAGTCTTATATTATTTTACGCTTCTCAGTGATTGCAACGAACAGAACTTTTTTCTCATAAATGTCGTCTAATATTATATTCCGAGCCTGAAATATTTCTGATTTCCGTTACGTGTAATGCTGTTTACACACGACGGTACACAATTTACCATATTCATTCCTTGAATTTATCGTAATGATTTTTTGTCCTATATTGTTCTACGCGTCGAGGGATTCGCAACGATCAATGTTTTTTTTGTACGGTAGAAAAACTCCAAACTTCCCTAATTAATTCTGACAATATATCACATCGACTTCGATGTCCTATATTATTCTACGAAACGCAGGATTTTGCAATGAGCAACGTTTGTGTGTACATAAATATTGTCTAATATTATTTATCGAATATAGAATGTTAATGGAGTTCCGTCAAGTTGAATGAGGTTTACATAACACTATTCTAACTTTACGCATTCAATCTGTCTGAAATCATCTGGGTTTTATGGTTTTACAATACTCTATGCATCGCAGGGATCACAATGAAATGCATTTTATTTGTTCTTAAATATCATCAAATATTATTTATGGACCCCGAAATATTAAGGCGTTCTGGTACGAGGAATTAGGTTTGCATATCTCGATTCAAAAATTACTATATCCACTCCTTTCTGTATATTATACCGATTTTACTGTTTCATATTTTTCTACGCATCGTTGTCTTCACAATAAACACCATCTTTGTACATAATTATCATCTAATATTATTTATGGAGCCTCAAATGTTACGGATTTCCGTTTCGTGAAATGAGGTTACCATATTAAAATTCAATTTTCCACATTCGTTCTCACAATGTATCATACCGACTTCATTACGTTATAAAATTCTACGCACCGCGAGGTTCACGATGAACAACATTTCTTTATACATAAATGTTCTAATAATATTTATCAGACACGCAGTATTATGGTTTGCCGGTACCTGGAATGATGTATACATATGACACTTCAAATTTTTCTACATTCATTCTTTCGGTTTATCATATCTATTTTATTTATGGTCTTATATTGTTCTACGCATTGCGGGGTACACTGTGGACACCATTTTTTATTACGTAAATAATATCCAGTTACATATATCGATCCGTTTCAGATTTTCGGATTTCAGATTTCTGGTTTACGTATGTCCATTCAAAATTTTCCACTTTCATTCTGCCATCATAACGTATCGATTATTAGGTATTACATTATTCTACGCATCGCGGGTTTCACACCGAACTCCATTTTTTTGTACATAAATGTCGTCTAATCGTGACTGAAATATTACGTTGATCAGGTACGTGGAATGAGGTTTACGTATGAGACACGAAAATCTTCCATACATATTTTGACAAAAAATCATATCGATTTTTTGGTCTTATATTATTCTACGCCTCGCGGTTTTCACAACACTTATTCTGTATAAATAAATTTCATCTAATGTTTTATATCAAAACTTAATTGCTATGGAGATTCGTTTCACGAAATAAGGTTAACATATGAACATTTAATACTTTCCACTCTCATTCTGTGCACATATGTCGACTTTATAATCCTATATTATACTACGTATCGCGGGGTTCACATTGAACACTATTTTTTGTGCATGAATGTCTTCTAGTGATAATATTTATTATTGAGACTAGAACATTACGGAGTTCCTGAACGTGGAATGAAGTATATACGTGACACTTCTAACTGT
Source organism: Heterotrigona itama (assembly GCA_903986555.1). NCBI lineage: Eukaryota > Metazoa > Arthropoda > Insecta > Hymenoptera > Apidae > Heterotrigona > Heterotrigona itama. The sequence goes on from CAJDYZ010000367.1 coordinate 21,580, forward strand.
TTGATACTCCTTCTATCTGTATATCATATCTACTCTATGGGCTTATATTATTCCACGCATCGCTGGTATCACACTGAGAATAATTTCTTTGTGAAATTACAAATATCATCTAATACTATTTATCAAGCCTGTAATATTACAGAGCATCGGTGCTGTATATGGTTCTATATTACCCTTCAAAATTAGGGAATCTCTATGAAAATATTTTTGTATACATATACCGTCAAATATTATTTATTAAGCCTGAAATTCTAAATGTTTTCGGTACGTGATATGATGTTTACACGTGCTCCTTCAAAGTTCCATAAAATCACCGTTTATTATCTCGACCGTGCATTAAATCACCGTGCATTATCTCGACCCTATGGACTTATATTACTCTACGCAACGCGGGGTTTATTATGAATACAATTATATCATATATAATGACCATCTTGTACTTTTTATAGAATCTGAATTTTGACTTTGGTACGGCACGGGGCTTACGTACGTATATTCCGTAAATTTTCGACATTCATACTGTCAATACATCGTATCCTTTTTATGGACTAATATCATTCTTCCCTACGTCTTTATGAACACATTCTTTGGTATACAAATGTCATCTAATATTATTTATCGTCCCTGAAATACAATGGAAACGGTACGGTGTAAGAGATTTACATGCTGTGACATAGTCTTAAACATACAACGTATCAAAATATTATCTGATGGTCTTATATAATTCTACGCATCGTGTTAGTCATTAAGGACATAACTCTTTATTATAATACACCGATATGATATCTAATAGACCTGAAATAATACGGTCCTCTTGTGCATTACGAGGCTTACGTATGACTATTCAAAGCATTCCACATTTTTCTGTCAATATATCATGTCGATTCTATGAACTTATACTATTCGTATTATATTATAACGCATCGTGTTAATCATTATGAATTTTTTTATTATAAAAATACCGATCTAACCAATAATGTTATTTATCAAGCCTGAAGGAATACTGTGCTCCTGCGCGGAACGCTGCTTCCGAAAGAAAATACAATATTTTCGACATTAATTCTGAGAATACATCATATCGACTCAATGTTCTTATATTATTCTGCGGGGATCCTTGTGAACACAAGTTTTTTGTATATAAATATCATCTACGTTATTTTTCGAGGCTAAAATATGACGGATTTCCGGTACATGAAATGATGTTTACATATTTCTATTCAAAATTTTCTACATTCATTCAAACAGATATTGATATTATTATCTTCTATTTTTCTACTCACCGCGTGATTCACAATGCACACCAATTATTTTGAAGAAATATTTCTTCTAATATTATTTACCGAGTCTGGAATTTTAATGTGTTCTGTTGCGTGGAGTGCGAATTAAATATGATCTTCTGAAATTTTCACTATTCATGCTGCCAATATAACATAACGATTTTATTGTCTTATATAATTATACGTGACGCGGAATTTACAACACACAGCATTTTTTTTTGTAAGTAGACATCATTTAACATTATTTATCGAGCCTGATATTTTACCGAGTTTCTGTACGTGGAATAATGTTACACATGATAATTCAACACATCCCACATAAATTCTGTAAATATATTACATCGACTTAATGGTTCCCTCTCTTTCCACGTCGCGGAGTTCACAATGAAAATCACTTTTTTGAACACATATGTAATCTAATATTATTAACTATGAAATATTACGGAGTCTCCGAACGTGGAATAAGGTATATATAAGGCCATTTAAAAATTCAAAATTCATTTTTTCAATAAGTCATATTGATTTTGTGGTCCTATATTATTCCGCGCATCACCGGGAACGCGACGAAACTTTATTTTTTTGTATATAAATATCATCTAATATTATTCATCGTGCCTGAAACATTAATTTTTTCAGGATCGTGGAATGAGGATTCAAGGAATAGTCAATATATTATGTCAATATATCGATTATATTATCATATCGATTATATGGTCTTGTATCATCCTGCGCATGGGGGAGATCGCATTTGCCGGGATCATAAAGTAAACTATGTTTTTCTTCTTAGTGATATCTAATTCTATTTATCATGCCTGAAATGTTACGGACTTTCGGTATGCGGAATGAGATTCCATATGAACATTCAAACTATCCCACATTCCTTCTGTCAGTATATCGTATCGATTTTATGTTCATGTATATTCCTAAGCATCAGTGTGTTTTCAATGAACACCATTATTGTACGTAAATGTCATCTAGTATTATTTATGGAGCCTGAAATACTACAGATTTCCCGTAAGTAGAGTAATGTTTACATAAGACAATTCAAAGTTTTCCACATTCTTTCTGTTAATATATTATATCGGTTTTACGTTTTTATCTTATTCCGCGCAACGCGTGTTCACAATGATCACCACTTTTTGTGCATAATTATCATCTAATTTTATAGAGCATGAATTATTGCACTGTTCTGTGGACTGAGGTATACATAAGGACATTCAAATCTTTCCTCAATCATTTCCACATCTCAGAAATCGATTTTATTAGTTTATATACTTCTACACGTCGCGAGGTTCAGAATGCAAACCAATTTTTTGGAAAATAGGATTTATCTAATATTATTTAAGGGTCTTGGTATTTCAACGTGTTCCGGTACATGGATTGCGAATTACTTATGACCACCCAAAACCTTCCAAACATATTCCGTAAACATATCATATCTATTTTATGGTCTTATATCATTCTGAGTGTAGCGGGGTCCTCAATGAACAAAACTTCATGTACATAAATATCACGTAATATTATTCAACACGTCTGAAATTTTAGAGAGTTCCATTAAGTGGAATAAGGTTAACAAATGACCATTAAAAATTTTCCACAATCGTTCAATCAATATATCATATCGACTTTATTTCCATACATTATTTTAGGAATCGCGTGTTTTTCAACGAAAACCACTTTTCTGAAAGTATCATCAAATAGCATTTGTCGAGTCTGAAGCTACACAGAGTTCCGGTACGTTGAATTTGATTTCATATGACAATACGAAATTTTTCGCATGCATTCTGTTAGTATATTACAATGGTTTTATCGTCCCTTATGATTCTACACTTCGCAGGGATCGTAATGAATCTCATTTCTTTGTAGCTTAATATCATCTAATATTATTTATCGTGCTTTAAATATTACGGATTTCCCTTTCGTGGAATAAGGTTTGCATATGGCAATTCAAAATACTCCACATTCATTCCGACAATATATCGTATCGTTTTTATGGCCTTACATTATTCGAAGCAACGCGGAGTTCACAATGACCTTCATTATTTTATACATAAATATTTAATATCATTCACCGTTCCTGAAATATTACGGAATTTCTGTAACTGACCTGAGGTGTTTACATATGATCGTTCAAATTTTTCCGCATTCATTCTGTCAATATATGGATTCCTTTATCTAATATTTTTCAACGCATCGCGCGGTTCACAATGAACACAATTTTTTTCGTATACAAATATCATCTAATATTATCCATCGAAACTGAATATTACGGTGTTTCAGTACATGGAATTAAGTTTGCATGTGAACATGTAATATTATCCACAATCGTTCTGCCAATATATCGTTTCGATTTTTTGGTCTTATGTTATTCTATGCATCGCGTGTTTCACAATGAATTATACTTCCTTGTGCATAAATGTCATCTTACATTATGTATCGTTCTTGATTTATAACAGTATCCGGTACATCGAACTTGTTTTACATATGGCTATTCAAAATTTCCACTGTCATCCCGTCTACATATTATGTCTACTTTATAGTACTCTATTATTCTACGCGTCACGGAGTTTACAATGAACACTATTTGTTTATCATAAATAATATCTAATATTATCAATAGAGTCTGAAATCATACGGAATTCCGGTTTGTATACTGAGCTTCAAATATGATGATTCAATATTTTTACAACCATTATGTCAATATGTCATATTTTCTTCATGATCTTACAATATTCTGTGAATCGCAGGATACTCCATGAACTCCGTTTTTTGTGCACAAATAAGATCTAATATTGTTTATCGTGCTTGAAATGAGACGGAGTACCGGTACATGGAATGAGTTATGCATATGACATTTTAAAGTTTCCACACAAGTTCTGTCACTATATCATATCGATTTTATGGTCTTATATTAAACTGTGCCTCGCGGGATACATAATAAACGCCATTATTTGTGCATAAACATCCTCATATTATATATTGCCTAGTATATTTCCATTACGTAGAATGAGGTTCTACATATGAAAATTCAAATTATTACAAATTCATTCCCTACATGTCATATAGATTTTATGGTCTTATATTTTTGTACGCAACGCGGAGATAACAATGTACAACATTTTACTGTATACAAAATATCTCTATTATTATTTATCGTTTCTGAAATATTACGGAGTTCCATACGAGAAATGAGGTATACATATGTAACTTCAAATTATTCCACATTCTTTCTATCAACATATCTATCGACTTTATGAACCAATATTATTCTACGCATCGCGAAGTTAACAATGAATACCATTTTTTAAAACATAAATTGCATCTAATGTCATTTATAGAGCATATAATATTACGGGTTTCCGTAATAGTGAAATGAAGTTTACTTACGACACTTAAAAATATTCCACAGTCATTCTGCCCACATATCATTTCGATTTTATGGTCTTATATTATTCTACTTATCGCGGGGTTAACCTAATTTCTTAGTACGTGTATAACATCTAACATTATTTTTCAAGCCAGAAATATTACTGAAATCCTATACGTGGAATGATGTTTACATTTGACAATTCAAAATTTTCCACACTCTTTCCTTCAAAACATCATGACGATTTTCTGGGCTTATATTATGATACGCTTCGCGGGATTCGCAATGAACACTATTTTTCTGGCCATAAATACCATCTAATATCATTTACCGAGACTGAATTGTTATGGATTACCGGTACGTAGAATGAGGTTTATGAACCTCTAAATTTCAACATACAATTTCTGTCAACATGTCATGTCGATTTTATGGTCTTACATTTTATTCTACGCATCGCGGTGTTCACAGTGAACACTATTCTTTTGACATAGATAACATTTCATGTTATTAATCGTGCCTGAAATACTACGGAGTCCGAATACTTGTAATGAGGTTCACATATGAACATTGTACAGAGACAAAATCCAATATTATTTATTGCCTCTGAAGTATTACGAATTTCCGGTACGTGGATCGAGGTATATATATGACAAATAAAAATATTTTACTCTGTCAATATATCATAAATATATTTTTGTCTTATATTTTTCCAATCGCGGGGTACACGTAGAGTTATATATGCGTACATAAATATCATCTAACGTTACTTGTCGAGGCTGAAATAACACTGTGTTCTTGTGCGTTGAATGAGGTTCACATATATATCACCAATACCTTCCACATTCATTTTGTCAATATATTATATCGATTTCATGGTCTTATATTGTTCTACGCATCGCGGGAACCTTTACGAACAAAATTTTTTCCGGTACGGAGTAGGAAGTTTGCATGAGGTACTGCATGATCTCAAACATACTCCGTATCCTTATATTATCTCGATTCGATGGTCATGTATAATTCTACGCATCGTATAAGTTACTATGATAACAATATTTTATTATGAAACAGCAACCTATCGTTATTAATAAGGCCTGAAATAATACGGTGCTCCGGTGCGGTTCGAGTTGGATCCATACGTATGTCCATTCAAAATATTCGACATATTCCCTGTAAATATATTCAAACAATTCTATGGTCTTGAACCATTGTACGCATCGTGTTAAACATTATGAACACAATTTTTTATTATAAAATACTTATTTAAGGTTATTTATCAAATCTGAATTGATATCGTGAACCTGCGCGTTACGATGCTTACGTAAGACAATTCAATATTTTCGACATTCATTCTGTCAGTACGTCATGTACTTTATGCTCTTTATGCTTTATTATTCTACGCAATGCAGGGTGACAGTGAACATAATTTTTTTGTATAGAAATATCATCTAACATTATTTTTCGAGCCTAAAATATTACTGAGTTCCGGTACCGAGTATGACGCTTACATGTGCTCCTTCAAAGATTCATACATTCATCGTACCAATATATGATCTCGTTCTGATGCTCTTATGTTATTTTACGCATTTTGGAGATCAAAATACACACATTTTCATATATAACGACTATCTAATTTTATTTATACTGCCCGGAATATTACTGTTATTACGACCTGAGGGTCTCATACTATTCCATGCATCGCGGAGATCCCTGTGAAAAAAATTTCTAATATATAACGATGGTCTAATGTTATTTATTCACCCTGAATTATTGCGCTTTCCCGAGACATATATTATTTACATATGTTAATTTAGAGTTCTCAACATCCATCTACCAATCGTACGAATCGTACTTCAATCTGGTGTTCCTATATTATACTACGCATCGCGGTGATCACTATGAAAACAAATTTATGCAGTATGACGAATATTTAATGTTAATTATCGACCATGAATTTTTGCGGTCCTCCAGTACGTTTCGGTACTACCATGTGAACACTACATCAATTCTGTCTCTATAGTATATCTATCTGATGGCCTCATATAATTCTACGCATCGCGGGTATCACAATGTGCAAATTTTTAATGTAAAACAACGTTTTGAAGTTATTTGTCGTCCCCGAAAATATACGCTCATTCTGTAAAGATCGGGGATATTCTACATTAATTCCATCAAAATGTTATCGCAGTTTGACGGTCTTTCATTAATATACGCATCGTGGGTATCAAAATGAAAAATTTTTTTAAATATTAAGTAACGTTTTTTTATTACCTACAGTCCCCGGAATCATACGCTATTTCGGTGTGACCGGGGACCAGACACGAACGTTCAAATCATTCTATATTTATTCGATTAATATATTATCTCGACCTGAGTG
>CAJDYZ010000371.1:2170-18501 GCA_903986555.1 Heterotrigona itama
CGATTAATTCAATAAGTTATCTGTAGCTTTGCTGCCAGTGATATTTGTCGACGAATGATTCGACGTACGAAAGATTCGTTGTTTCTACATTTTTCCTTTTAGTTGTAGTTCCTGTAGCCATTGCTTCGGCCATTCTCAACGCAGCAATATTTTTCTAACGATAATAAACATCCTCTTATTGAACAAAGTACGTATAAAAGATATTTTATTAATAGACTATGGATTTTCACGGATAAAATGCAGAATCGCACAGAATGCGCAGTATGTGATGTGAAAAAAATATATAAAGTATCCAAATCATAGTGCTTTCTGTAATATTTCGTAAGAAATCTGCGATCTACTTTCACGTTTTCAATGCTGTATTTAAAATTCTCTTTCTAAAGGATTTCTCTCTATATTTAAAATTCCTGTTTGTCTTTTGAAATAAAAGCGAGAGACTGAAATAGCCATGAATAGCTAAAAAAAGTCAAGAACTATAGCATTAAAATCATCGCTTGCATAACAGAGTCGCATGATTGAATAAACAACTTTATAACTAGACCGAAGTCACGTGGAAAATCCAGCAAACTTGTTTGCGATGGGATGTCGATAGTTGAAAAGTTACGTATCTTATTAAACTCTTCACCAAGGTGAAGGAATGGAAAATCTTCGTGATATCGAACTCGAAAAACCTGGCGTTAATACCGCATCGAGATGTGCAACTTGTCCTTTCGTTCGTGATCGAAAGATCGTCTTGCTATTTTTACGGTTATTAATTTTACGGAAAACTTGCATCTCCTCCGTTGTTTCCAGTATTCAAATTGCAAAATCCACGAGATTCAAGCGTCAGCGAAACGCGAAACAATAGTGGTCGCTCGATGTTCTTTGAAGCAAAACGCTTTTGTGATGGTGATTCTACACGTTGAACTAAAATTTATTTATATCCTACAAAAAGGAGCAGAAGAAAAGCGGTGGCTACCAAATCGTACAATTAAACGATCAATTGTATCTATTTGATACGACATCGAAGAATTTTCGAATATTATACATCCCTGTTTTGTAAGTATCCCTTGCTTATAACTAGATCCCGAATTTTTATACAAATTTATGTTTCTGGGAATAGAATTTTGGTGGGAAATTTTTCCACGTGACAAGTATTATAGGGAAAACTATATTCTCTTATATACTACACATTATACTAAATAATTAATTTATTCTCCACGAGTGTTTAGACACGTTCAAATATAAAGAAATGAAATTCTCTAATTTAATTTATGATCTTATCTCGGGTGCAATAGTCAAACTACGTTACACCACTGAATGTAACAAAAATATTAATCTTTTTATCGAACGGTCCAAATACCTTGCGGTATATATAGTATACGTATATACATGAAATTACAGATAAAAAAAGAAAATTATTAATTACAAGTGAAAGATATCTAAAAATCTTTAATTTGAAAATTTATTTCTTTCTTTTATTCTTGTCCCATTTTTCTTTTTTTTTTTTTTTTTTCTCGAGAAGAATTGATTACTGTGAATCGCTTTGCAGAATAAATGCGAAAACAGGTCGTCACGCACGGATCGTGGATCACGAGGAAGCTGAGTAATGCATTCATCGTATGAATTTTTTATCGCGTGGCATTAATCAGAATGTTCTTTCCCTACTTATCGAACGTTAGTTTATCAATAATGAAGTAACGCTTAAGAAAATAGTTGGTTTGTTAATCGCTTCGGTCGATTTAAAGCACGTACGAGTCTGCACTACGGTTCTTTTAATCGCTTTATTGTCTCGTTTGTTTGAAGAAACTCTGTTCGTTGCTCTGCTCAGCGTAAACAAGATACAGTCCCCTTGATAATACCATTGGACGTACAATTTGCAAATATATTTGCAGTATAGCGAATAAATACAATACGTAAGTGGATCCAACTTGATTGCCTACTGGATTGTAGTATATTACTTAATGATATTTGGAGCTGTGATTTTATACTTGTTTTTTGTCAAACACACGCTACTGAATTAGAATTGTTTTGACTTGTTAAATCTTCGTTCTACTGAAATCTCTGTTTCGATCAATCGATTACTTCTACAAATAATTATAGTTCTTCTGCAAGTCAATCTTTCACCTGGTCTTTGATCCTCGGAGAACTTTTTTTCTACATTTTCATCAAGATTTTTGAGAAGTTAAGATCGACGATGATCGAAGAGAATCGAACAAGAGATATGTGGAATTCACCTCGTATCGGTAAAAATAGGGAACGAGATAGCACACGTGACACGCAAGCCATTATCAGTTTTCATTATGTAATTTGTATACGTCAAACTGTCAGCTCGATGCTACTTTCAATGATTAATCGAGTGTAAATACTATATAATCCGATCGCTCTTCAACGAGCTCGTTCGAGAACGATTAGAAATTTACAAAGAACTAATCTTTAAAGTTTGAGTTTGTTTCGCCAATTTGGCGCCGCTTTTTACACTCGGATTAGGTAGATTATTAATCTGTGATATTTGCAACGACGGCGTTGTATCTAAATTCTTTCAGTCTCATCTTCTCTTACCTTTGATTAAACAACTTAATCTTGATTAAATTGATATAATTAATATTTACAAAGTATATTGAATTTTGAGATAGCAATATCTATCGTAATATGTAATATAAAAAAATACAGACGATGCAACAAATCTTGCATCATCGGTTCAATTTAATCTCTCGATTTTAACTGTACAACGAAGTCCTTTCATATAAATACAATCTTATAGAGATAAAATCATTTCCTGCGAAACCTAATTGTTTCAATTACTACCAGAATATCAAAATTTCCGGTTTTTCTTTTCCTTTATTAGAGCATTGTGCAAATAACAAACAAGGATATTTTTAGGTATTTATTTACGCGTTTAATCTAGCGTAATAGTCTGTGACAGTTCGAACTTTAAAGACGTGTATCAAAAGAGCGGCCAAACGTCGGACATTTTTCCTACAATTGATTAACACAGAACCTCGAGTTACTTTCAAGTAACAGTGGAGTTTTCAAGTTTTTAGAAGCAGTCGCTCGAATTATTATCATTCCTCGAACAAGCGTGCTGCCACACGTTTGAAGATGAGGATGCTCTTTCCACTTGGGTTCGACTGACGCCCGGCCAGCCGCGCATAGCTTCAATCAACTTTAACTGGCTAATTCCCTCGACGATGTTTCTCTGATTGCCCCACTTCCCTCTAGCCTTATTCTCCATCCTTATTCTCTTCACGCAGAAAGTGTTGCTCTCGATCGTCGATCCCTGGGACGTCAGAGTGGCCAGTGTCGATCCAGTCGGACTGGCAGAACGACGAGGCGTTTCCTTGTCGATCTCACCGCCGCAACAGAGCAACGGGAACAAGCCAGAGGAATCGGTGTCACCGGGTAGAATAGTCAGGATCCCGTCACCCTGGTACAAGCCAGCGCACAGCAACGTTTTGGAACAACTCTCCGCTGACGGAGCTGGAGTTGTTGAAACTAGCTGTGGTGAACCGACCTGGGTGGATCCTTGGCACTCGTCCAGGTAAAAACGATTACTTTCGTTCAACACCACGGATGTGGAAATTAATGCTTTGTCTTTGCCACCTGTGGCTTAGACTTGGTTTCGGAGAAAACCGATATAGTTTAATAATTATAAAATCTTTGGGAATTTCTTCACAATGTAAATCTAATCTCCTTGGGGGGGTAAAGGTATATTTCTTACAATTTAGATTCAATTTCTGAGGGTAAAGTAGTCTAATCTTTGGAAGGTAAGTCTCTCTGATCTAATCTTTCAGAATAAAGGGGAATTTTTAAAAATAAGGCTCTCTGGAATTGCGTAATGATTGTAAATTAATAATTGTAATTGTACAATTGTTATAACAGAGGGCAGAAATCTAATTTTTGGGGCAAAGGGTAGACAAAGCTGTCTAGAATGGAAACTTTTCAAACTGGAAATATCTTTTTGAAATAAGCATGCATGATATTCTCCGTAACCTAGACCTACATTTTGAAAATGTGAAACGAACGACGCTCTAAACTAACGTCTATCTTTCGTGCAATGGTAACAATATAATGACCATCTATTCTTCGAAGGTCACCGGTAAGCGGAGGACAGTATCATCCACTGGAAAGGCCGCAAAATCCAACGAGAAAGAAGGTGTTGAACGAAGGGAAGAGCCCGAGGAGAAGCGGTGGCCTCCGAAATGATCAGGAAATTCCAGACGGCAATGGGTTAATCGGCGCGACACCGGAAATCACGTGCAACGATGTCGATCACGGGCGTAGTAGTGGAACAGTTGGAAGAGTAGTGCGTTTCGTGAACGAAGAACGTCCTAGGTAGAGCGCGATCTCTATGTCTGTTAGTGAAAATAAAAGAAATTGATTTTGAACTTTTCGGTCGGTAGGAGCTCCACTTGGGGATCACGACTGGACCAAATAAATCGTGCACGCAAAATAAATAATCTGTACTCGTCAAATACGATCCATTTACCGAGCGCAAATCACGAGAGCGAGAATTATAATTCTACGAGCGTACGGGGAGAGCTTCTACGAGGAAGAACAGAGGACTCTGCGGTGGATGTTGATGGGAATGACGAGGAGAAACTGTGCATGTTAACCAAAAATGATGAGAAGCTTGGTCATGGATTCTTCGAAGACGAAGAGCTTGTGAATGTCGTGCAAAATTTAGTAAACTCGAGGTATAGTTGAATCGTCTATATTTTTGTCAATTACAATTTTACTGCAGTATTAACCCATTTGCATTGTATTGCAGTATCGTATAGTAGTTTATAAAATTATTCATAATTTGTCCTAGTTTAAATATTTACTATTATGTATTGACATTAATTGACTACAGTGAAACATTAGAACAAACATTAATAAGATTTAATATTGATACTTAATAATTATTTTCAATATTAAGTTGTTAATTATAAATTTTATATTTCTTAGTATTCAGTATTAATATTAAATTGTTAATTTGATGATCAAAAGTTATTCGTAAAATGCTCTGCTTCGAAATGCAAATGAGTTAATAAAAAGTATAAATAGCATTAATTTTGCTCCATTATTTATTAATACTGATCATTTTCTAAGGTACAGTCCAATTTTAAGTGGAACACAGAGGAGAACAATAAGTCGAAGAACACCATGTCAACATCAAAAGGAAATAATTACAGTGGGTGAGACAACATTTAATTTGCATCACTAATGATACATTTATAAAATGTACAAAAAGGATTTGAGAAAAATTAAAATTAAAATTTTGATATTCACGATATAACCATGGCAAGATCTTCAGGCAATTTTGGTTTATTAGGATTGTTCATAATCAACCAATTGGCAAGCCATAAGACAGGATCTGCGGGTTTTAGTTTACAACACTGCAATTAAATTTTTGCAAAATTATTAATTTTCGAGTCAGTTGTTGAGGTTTAATGAAACAAATCACAGAGACTGTTCTATTTACCGTGGATAGAGCTTCTACGAGTGTAGGATTGAGTACTTCCCACAAGTAATCTTCTGCCATTTCATTCTTCAACAGAGGCTCGATTATGACTGGAATAAAGAAATGAAATCGTCGATGATAATCGTTTTCTAATTCAATTGTTAAAAATTTAGAAATCCAATATTTTCGAGATTGAATGTTTTTTGGAGAAAGACTTTTTGTGAATTTTATAGATCTATCAATATTATTATGTTACTAAATAAGTGGTCTTTAATAATAATATAGTTAGTAACATAATAATATATTAGTAATCATAGATTATTAATAGCGATTATTAATAATTGTAAATTCCATACAATCAGGAAAGAAGAAATGAATTTCTTTCTCAGCTTCTTCCCGATTATTGCTTCCATGGACTGCATTTTTAAAATCCTCGCCCCTCCTACCATACCTCGCTCTTATACTATCGGGATAATACAAACGAGCCTCTGTGACCTAAAATAAATATCTCACACTTGCTATTATAGATTTAATTAAACGTCACGAATAATTAAAACAAATAACTGTGTTTAATTACTTTTGTCGGTCCTATGAGCAGTTTCCACTCGTGAACGGCGCACTTTTTCGCCAAAACGTGAACGATTATGGGTCCTGAGGCCATGTAGGCGACGAGGTGTGCAAAATTTAACTGTCCATATTTGTCCGAGTAAAACTCAGACACCTGTTCAGGTGTGAGTTGTAACCATCGCGTTTGATATATTTCGAAACCTTCCTCGAATATACGTCGCTCGATCTGTTCTCTGTAGACCACTGCTTCCGGTTTTATAATTGCTAACGTGCACTCGATATCTGGCTTTTCCTCGACCTCTTCGTCCTCGACGCAGGGCTCGAACGAGAATACCGGTGGATGCCAAGGTTCTTCTTCAGCTTCCCCTAGACACTCGCACTCTTCAGGACAGACGAACTTATACTGTAGAATATCAAATAACTTGTGACAAGGTGGATCGCTAGAAGAAGTAACTCTTTAATAATTCGACTCTCAGTAATTTAAGAAACTTTTTTACAGACTGTTTCAAAGAGTAATATTTGATGATATTTGGTGATATTTAGTAATTCTATTTAGTAGTTTTATTTATAGATTACTACAGGAATAAATGATGATAAAGATGGAAAGATGGAATAACATATAAAGTTTCGCTAGTATTTACAAAAATGTTTTTTCAGAGATTGTTGATTGTAACATGCAGATAGTAACGAACAGTAATTTTCTACCCAAGAAAAATTATTTTATACAAACACATTTAGAAGATATCTGATATCCCAATGGGTTAATAATACAGTTTAGAAAAAGAAGTATTTAATATTGTTTAGAAATCCTGAATGAAATTACCGTTTTGGTAGAACTACTAAAACTACTTGAGTTGAACTGTGATCCTTTTGGTGATCCACAAATTGTGTATCTAAGATTTGATTGCGAGGAATCAGCGGGACTCCAAACATCTTTATCTAAGATTGTGTCACAGCTCACTGATTTGCCTATATCTTTCATTGGACGGCTTGGTTGTTCACATTTTTTGAAAAGCGTCACTGTTTCCGGAATCTTCCTGGCATCATCCTCCTCGTCTCTTGAACGGTCGCACATTTTCACGGCAATTTAAAATTGTCGGTCTACTTTTGTTAATATTCTCCGGTGGCTGTTATCGAGGTTAAAGTCGTTGACATTTAAGCAATAATATTAAAAAAAAAAAAAAAAGAAACAATTGATTGACTATTGATGATCAACGAGTATGTATGTACTGCCGCTCAAAAATTTGAAGTTTCTTAGTATCGAAATTCTATTTAATTATATTTACTACTTGTTATTTATAATTATAATTACAAACGAAAGTTATATTTTATAAAGGTGCAGTGATGTACAAAATATATAAATGTATAGACGAAACAAATTTTCATCGAGATTCTATACCATCGTCATAATATCCTTGTTTCTCGGAAAAATGTACAGAAAAATAATAATCGTCGTTTTCAGATACGCCGAAGGTGGCGGGACATAGCGAAAGCGAAACTGTTACGCCCGCAGACAAAATTACGGAAACTACAAAAATTCCCAATTACAGAAATACTGAAACGAGGGGTCATCAAGAGGCCGCGATACTTCGCCCCAATCGAATTCGTAAAACGAGCATCTCGATGCCTAGTAATCTGGACGAAATGGAGAGTTTACGAATCGATAGGCAAAAGGTAAGTTCAAAGAATATAAGACAATATACATTTGTTTCTGGTGTACAGAATCTCTTTCTAGCATTCACAAGTCAAACATCGTGTATAAATAAACAATGACAATAATCGTCTAGTGAAGATACTAAGAGCAATGGTATCAGTTGTCGTTATTCTGTTACAATTATATATTTATTATGTAGTGTATGTTTATTAAATTGTCTACTTTATTAATGTGATGAAGAAATTTCTAGCTGAAGATTGGTCCCTTTTAATGAAGAATAATTCATTTAAACTATATTATATTTAATCTCTGTCACAATTATCAGTATATATGTGTTTACTAACACGTTAACTGCTACGTGATTTTGATTTCATTTTGAAAGAAAATATTTAATTTTTATAAAATCTGTTCATTTCCAAGCTTGATGCTTTTTATCATATATTTATATATTATATTTTTCTTCTCGCAATTCTATTTTTTTTTTTTTTTACGTTTCCAATATTATTGTGATCTCATATTACTAAATTTCATAATAGTGAAATTTCAAGAAATCGAAGTACTAATAATATTGCGATAAATAATCTTCTATTTCTCGAAATGTTATAAAACGGCGACTGAAATGCCAAACCGCTCGCGACCTGTTCGTGAGAATGTACAAGTTCTCAGTGATTACGTAATGTTTATCATAGTCAATCTATGCATTCACCGTGCCGTGTCGTTCTGCGTTTCACGTGAGAGTAGTTCTCGAACGTCGCTCGAAGCGGCGGGTTTCACTTCTTCGTCGCGGCTTCATTTCTCCGTCTGTCTGATTGAAGTCAGCACGATCGTAGAACAAATAGTAAAACACGACAGATGTTCTCTATTCTCGTTGAGCGTTGTTCTTGATTTTATTAACTCTCGTTGCACAATGTTCACGAGTAGTCGAACCTTTCGCAGGGAACCGCCTCGAAGTTCACGAGATCGGAAAGCGACGACAGCAGCAGCGTGACATTCAGTAACAGTGGTTCAACGCCCAATGGAAGTCCTCTTGGTTCTGAGACCGAGGAAGAGGCGAACGACGAAGTGTTGGCCAAGTAAGTCCCTTTTTTTTTTAAATTTATAAGCTATATGTTATAAATTTATTAGCCATTTCGTACAATCCGTTTTCATAAATTGTAACTAGATATGATACAACGTAATAAGTATTTAAGATATATTTTTATATTGTACAATAATATACAATACAAAAGCTTAATAAACTTCATAAAATATAGAAATGGATGTGTGTTTCTAGGAATTAGGTATTTTATGGAAAAAGTATAAATATGAAATTATGATTGTTTTATTAAATACCATATTGATATTATATTACATTATTTGATACTAAATGCGGATATTTGTACAAATTTATATTTTTATAAAAATTGTTAAAATAATAGAAGCTAGGTGAACTAATGAATATTCCTTCATATTTTTCACAAACATATGAAAATCCGTAATCTACCAATTATATATTATATTATATTATTATCCCATTGAGGACCAAGCAATAATTCATCACAATTTAAATTTCTTTAAATTTCATAAAATTATAGAAATTTGAGAATGAGAAGAGGGGAGTAATGATGAAAAAATCCTTAAAATTTTCCGTCACAGCCTCGACAAATCTTCAGATTTTCCAAAGATTTATAGGATCTCCGAATAATCCTTTGAAATTTCACTAACTTACTAGAAAAAAAAAATAATAATAAACGAATCTTCAGAATTTTCTTTCGCGTTAAAAGAAACTCGATGATACATATGAATTGATCGAAAAAAATTACCAACGAATCATTGATCCTTAAAGAAGTCATGGAACACTCGTTATCAGTAAATGATTATCATATCTCGAATTCAATTCAAATCAAAATGTCACCGATCGACGACATCCTTCTTATTTCTTCCAACGTAAACTTTATCCTTTCAATCTCAGTGGCGCTAAAAAGAAGAGAAAATAAAAACCTTCGCCGGTTATGATATCTATGTGTAAATCACATCGCATCACATGTAAATCCCTCACATGCGTCTAACTAGTCGAAACCAGTATTCGCGTCTTCGCAGACACACTGTACGCGGCGAGTGTGAGGATCATCTTCGACCTTCTTTATATCACTTCAGGGTTATCGCGCTACAAGTACGATCGAGTGACGACTCTTCGAGAGTCTGGACGGCTAATCAGTTGCATTTCACCATTCAATATTGACGAATTTCCGCGTACTTCGTGCGTACGTGTACGGTGTCGCGTATCTTCGTTGCAATTTCCGACACGCTTGTCCAAATTAACGCAACGTTGTTCAGCCTGAAGAGTTTTTAAGCAGTCGTTTTCCACGTGAGACTGAATGAACAGTGAATCGTACGAGAGTTGAATGTAACAACTGTTCTCGCGAAGTTTTAAAGAGAAGATGATTCCTAGATACGACGTTGGCAGTGCAATGTCTCTGCAAAGGTATTGAAAAGGAAGCTTACTTTTTTAGGATAGTTTATTCGAAAGTCTTTCATCTCGATACGTAAGAAAAATAAACTTTCCTCTCTTTCCCACGATCTGTGACACCTTCGTGATTTTTTAGAGTGCCGCTGCAAGCTCCTCCGCGAAGAAAGAGCAGAGCCATGTCGCCGATGATAAGTGAAAAATTAGGGAACGACCCGATGGAATTTTCTGGAGCGCAGAGCGTCAACTCCACGATAACGAGCGTTAACAGCATCAGCAGTTTGCTGAAGGAGAAACTTCAGCTGTCGATTCCTCAGGCTCTGCGCAGCAGTAAGAAGAGACAGAACGCTGATTACCGGTAAAGAACCCGTGGAAAGGACGCGACTTCGCGTTATTTCTGATTTAGAGTTTAATTGTTTCTTTCGATGATTGTTCACAGACTTCGAGCTTTCGTCGGAATATTATTCCTCTGCGTCGTTTTCCTCGTGGGATTTGCGCATATTTATTACACTCAACATGTTCTTCAACGAGCTTATTTCGAAAATTTTAGGTACGCGAGAAGATGCGATGTTTTCATCATCAAATTAGAGAAAGGATAATTCGTATTTTTCGATTTAGAAGTTAATCGAACCAAGTACTGTATTTTAGATTCGCACGTATATTTCTGCTTGTTACATGGTTTCTACGAATCTTTAAATTTTGCAGCTTCGAATTTTGTAGTTCAGTAAAATACAGAGTGTTCATTTTAATTCAAGTGTATTCATTTTTCAGGTTCAACAGAAACGAGCGAGTGATGCACGTGTACAGCAGCACCGGGGCAGAGGTGATCGCAGCGCGTCTTGGCAACGATATACCAGCCGACACCGGTGTTTTCCCCTGTCTGTCTCATTACCAGAAGCAAGACTCAGTTTGCCTGGAGTGGCTTCAACAGGCACGCTTGTACCTCGCGGACACGAAACACGCGGACATGCACTGTTACCACATCGCCTGGCAGAGCTTGAGCTCTTACTACAGTCCGAAAGATTGCTTCGACTGGTCGCCGAAAAGGGGCCATTGGTACGGCGGAGGCCAAGTGCAAAACATGCCCTACCCGCTCGAACGTGGACGACTCGATTTAAGTCCCTTCATCACCGGCGACATTACCAAACATCCTTTCGGCAATGTGCTGAAGAGATATTTCTTAAACTCGAAAGGTGCCACTATACTGGTCGATCCAGAAACCCCTCTCTACGTGTCCATTAACGCGAACAGGAGCAACAATTTCTGCTTGCAAGCGAAGCACGACGCGTTTGCGTACATCAATCACCTGACGCCATTGCCTCAGTTGAATTACACGATCTGTGCCACCGACAACATGAAGATCTTGCATTCTTCCATGGCCGAGAAGTCCTTGTGGGATGGCTTGAAACCGGACGAGCTGAACGCGGTTCACTCGCTGTTGTCCGAGCCAGTCTGGCAAATTTCGCCCACCAGTGAGGCAGCAGTATACAATTACACGGAGGATGTGATCGCTCTGGGCTTCCTGAAGCAAGGACACGTTTTGTTGAGCGAGGAGTGGCAACCTAGTCCTGGTGATTTCGTGTTGGACGAGGAGAGATTCACCTCGATGGAAGAGACTATTAATATTATCCACCGTCGCGGGTTCAGGATCGTGTTCACTATACAGCCGTTTATATCCACGGAGTCCACTAATTTTCGAGACGCGGTGTCGAACAGGCTACTGATCTCCGAGAGAGGAAGCGATCCTAGGATACCTGCTTTGACCAGGTGACCTTGTTAATTATACGTCGATCAACTTGGTAAATTGAAACACGTAGAATAATGATGTAAACTTAATAGCTTTACATTTACTATTTTACATTTACATGATATATACTTTAATGCTACTCTAACTTCTGAGAATAATCCTAATTCGTTGATCACAGGAGCTACAGATCATATGAAAGTGTTGTAACAAATGCATGAAATAATACAAAAGTATAATTCCGTTTGCAGGTACAAACAGAGTAACAGCGTGGGCGTCCTGGACATCACGAACAACAAGACCCTGCCTTGGCTGCAGTCCAAGCTGGAAAGTCTGATCATGAAATATCACGTGGACTCGTTCTACCTGGATTTAGGCACTGCGCAGGACATGCCTCACTACTACAAGTGCGAGCAACCGCTGACAAATCCGGATCACTATAAAACGCTATTCACAAAGTCGATTTTGGGATCCGTGCCAGTGATCGGTGTATCAGGTGCGATTTCCAGGCCACGTGCACCTGTCTTCGTTTCCCTCCCGCCGTTCTCCTCCTCCTGGAAAGCAATCAAAACAGTCATACCTACAGTTCTCACTTACGGAATGATTGGTTATCCGTTTATCATGCCAGGAGCTGTCGGCGGAGACGTGGCCTTGCCCATGTCCGACAACAATCCTGACAACGACTTCGAAGTGAATCTACCAGACAAGGAATTGTACATCAGATGGCTGCAGCTGTCCACGTTTCTACCAGTGATACGTTTCACTCATTTGCCAAGTAAATACTCGGACGACTCTGTGCTGGAGATTGCCAAGAGATTGACGGAACTAAGGCAGAAAACGGTGACGCCAAAGTTAAAGAAATACGCGAAGGAAACGCTTAACACCGGACTGCCGATTATCCGACCGTTGTGGATGCTGGACCCGGCGGATCCCGCCTGCCACGTTGTCGTCGATGAATTCTCCGTGGGCGAGGAGCTGATCGTAGCGCCTGTACTTTACTCCGGTAGCAGGCAGAGGGAGGTTTATCTGCCTGCAGGAGTGTGGCGAGATGGAATCGACGGTAGCCTTCGAAAAGGATCCAGGTGGATTCATAATTACAGAGTCGCCGAGGACAAAGTTGCATACTTCGTGAAAATGCCGGATAACACGAGATTTTAAAATTGATTCTCAACTTTGCATGCATGGGAAAAGAGTGATCCTGTTGAAAGTTTTGAAGAAGAGCGATTTTACATGTTTACGAAGATGATGATTTTAAGAACCGGACCTAGAAAATTATTTTATTTATCAGATCTTCTCCAAATTTTTCATAATAATCCGGCGATCCATTGCAATTTTGAAGATTTTAAAGATCGAATGAGAATCGAAAAGAGATTGCAGGCAAAGGACAAGAAATATAGGAAAATTGGGACCAAAAGAATGTCGAAGCACTTCCTCGCTTGGATCGCTTCGTTTTACGAATTTACAGTTGAGACTGCGAATGGCTGACGAAGAATTTCATGGACAGCTTTAAGTTTGTCACCTTGAAAGTATTTATTTCTTTATATATCAAAATATATTTATTTTATTTTAATCGTGCGTGTTTCATTCATAAAATCTCACGTTCTTTCAGACTCGAATTATTAAATAGAAGATAGAGATACTAATAAACTAAAGATCTATTTCTTTCGTCAATATTTTGACCCTTGAAAAATCTTCACGATGTCGTTCCCAAATTCTGCTTCTCCTCGTGTTGCTGTTGCTGTTGCTGTTGCTGTCGTTCCTCAACCCTTTGCTCCATTGCACCTAAATGTGATTGAAACGGAGGTAACGACTGCCTCGGTGAATATTCGTCCAGAAACTTCTGCAGATCGCACAGCTTCTTAAACTCGTCCTGAATATGTTGCATGTGTTTCCAGCGGAGGTTTTTCAAATGCTTGATACATTCAGCCGGTGTTTCGTGATGGGTTGATGACAGATCCTCGCAACAATCACCGCGCAACGCGCGTACTATTTCTATGGAAAATCCTTCTTCCGTTAATTCCCGACTCGACTCTTCGTTCTGAAAGATAGCGAAGAAGAAAAATGTTCAGATATATTGTAAGAAAAAATATTCGGTGAAATTCCCGAAAATTGTTCTGATTTGGATGATATTTTGAGACCATATCACGGGAAAGATTTTTAATTTTGTCATTTTGCTACCATAAAATAAAAGAAACTCATTCTTCAAATTTCAATCATCACTGACAACTGAGATTAAATTAAAATTAAAAAAATTTTAAATGTTGATGAAACTTTTGGGTCTTAACAGTTGTTAGAAATTCTATTCCTTTATCATTTTCAGCCAGATCAGAACCTGAACATTTTCAGAAATACAGCCAAGTATTTTGTACTCGAAAAAGTGGCTCATCAAATCATTTGAGATCAAGTGAAAACCTTTGGTTGGCCCGGCGACATGGCGAATTTCTTGCTGAGAACTCGGTCGATCAGATCGACGATATAAGTTTTGGTCGCGCGAAGATCCAGATCGAGATCGAGATCTCCACCTGCGTAAATGTTCTTCCTGTTAGGAGATTCTTGGTCTTCGTCCTTAACTGCCAGCTCGCAGCACGAGCTTTCGTCTCTACTCTCTTCAGAATTGCTGGTCGATTCTTTGCCAGGACTTCGAGGAGAGTTTTGTCGAACAGGAGATCGCTGGCGTGGTTTGCAAATTAATCGATTCTCCACTTTTTTCGGCAGATTCCCCTCTTTCGTATAATCATTCGCTTCCATTGGCGAAACTTTGTGCTTGGACTGGAATATTGTCAAATGTTCGAGAAAGAATGAATTTTAATCGTGAATATATATTAATAATATATAATAATATATATAATATTAATATATAATTAATTATTATACATTTCCCAAAAGTTATTATTTATTTTGATTTCTTCTTCCTTTAGATGAAAGCAAAATACTGCAATCTCTCATCAAGATTTCCAGAGAGCAATGAAACGAGAATTTTGCAAACAATATTCAATTAATCTCTAAAAATATTCGAATCCTACTTTGATCTCAAATTATACAGTGTCGTTCTAGGATCGGGACACCTACCAGATCCTCAAGATTCCTATTCTTCGAGGAAGTCTGCGAGCCACAGCCTTTTAAAATAGAGACTTTATTCGATTGGACGTTAGATTTATTTTTCACTTGCGCGTTCCGATCATTCTCAAAGCCCTCCTCCTCCATTTTATTCGCACCCTCGTGTTTGGATAAATTGAATCTCAATCTACCTCGTGTATATAACCAGCCATCGTTCTTATGGTCTCCGAAATCGTATCTCTCGTCCACGTTTATTTTGTTTGTCTTATCAATGTGATGTCTTGTTGTTCGTGGCTCTGGTTTCAAAATTCGCTCCTTCTTGTACTGCGCACACTTTTCCACAGTTTCGTTGTCCACGTCTATGGCCTTCATGATCCCCGTCATCGCCTATTATTACATTTTAGAAGCATGACTATGCGTGTTCAAGTAGATTCATCGTTTCACCTATCTATCTATTTATTCATTATATTAATTGGAATGGAGATTATTCAATATCAATTATTTTAAAAATACTATTCGAAAGTATGTTGAATTGAATGGAGTGTTGAAAGAAAGTCAAAAATGGCAAATTAATTGTCCTTTTTTTTTTTTATGGACAAGTGCTACACCTCTCGAGCTTGATTTTTAATTAAAAAAGCTCGACTTGAAAACGTATGCTAAATATCCTTCAAACACCCTCGCCAACACTTCCAAGAATTTAAATGATCGTCTGCCTCTACCTGATCGTCTCCCCTTATATAATAATCCTCCTTCTTGCAGTTGTTCTTCATAGATCGCGGATAAAAATTCCCATTGCCATTCCCGGCAGGATGCAACGAATTCTTCGTAATCGAGAGGACTTGCTCCTGCTGGTTCCTGCACTGGCGCCGATGTCGGCTCGTTTGCCTCTTTCGTGGATGATGATGAGCGTATGCTGCGTTATTACACGGCGGTACTACACCGTACAATCTCGGCGACAATGGGCTACTCTGCGATCTCTTGAACGTTTGATTCGCTGGACTTGTCAACAAGTGTTCGTACTCGTTCAAAACGGCGTCCATATTCTTGGAACAGCTGGTGAAAGAAAGAGTCGTTTCTAACTTTGTCAGACAGATTGTGGCGAGGATTGAACGTACTTTGTTCTTCCGATCGAATATTTCACCGCTTCTGGCGGACAGTGACAGGAAGGACAGTGTTGCACCTGATCTTTCGTCCTTCTCGCGTGTCTCCTACCGAATTCTGTTGGAGGAAGCTCCCACGGTTGGTTACATTTGAAGCAACACTTGTGCTTCAGATCGTGATAGGATTCTGCCTGTTTTCGTCGTCCATCGTGGTATTTCTGCACCGGGTAATATTCCTCAGTCTCCTGAAGAATTGGATTAAACCTTGAATTAATACACCGTTGGCAATTTGCTGTTTTAAAACGTGTAAAGATTTATTTATTTATTTATTTTTTTTT
>CAJDYZ010000372.1:0-39329 GCA_903986555.1 Heterotrigona itama
CAAACAGTAAAATCTATATGAATAATTTGTGCACAGTAAAATCTCACGAATAGCCGACAGGTAATCTAAAACAATCTGAAAATTTGTAAAAAAATCTGCAGTAACCGTTGTTTTATCGGCATAATGAATTTCTGAAGAAACTCTTCGGCGTTTCGCATAAACAGATAGAAATTTCGTATCTCGAATCGACACAGCACGGTGAATAAAGATCGATTTGATGCGTCGAATAATTGTGTTTCATCGAATTTTCATCGGATTCGTTCCAATTTAATTTTCTCTATGAATCACGATACGAATCGTCTAATTTCTATAATACAAAGGTATCCTCGATAAATATAGTTAAACGTTCGATGATCGACAAACGACAATCAACCGTAGAATAGATTTCGTTGTTCTCGAGTATTTCCGGTTTATTGTTAGCAGCTTTCGAAAGTTGCGTTAATAAAGACGTTCAAAACTTGACAACCAAGGTACAACTAAAACCTGTATGAAATCTCACGGTCAACGGTACAGTTACTTCGAGGTTTCACCTCGCGAAATCTATTTTCTCGTGGAAAGTGAAAACTTAATGTGGCGAGTGAATTCTGCTAAGAAAATCTGATACTTACTGATCGTTAATTGAAACTGACAACGACTGAAACATTTGGATTTCGAATAGCAAATTTCAATTTGCGGACGTGCATATTTCTTCGAAACTAAGATTTTGACTGAGAAGTTACCTCGAGATTTAATTTGCGTCACGATGTACATTTTCACGTACAGTATAATACAACTTAATTGAGGTTATTGTAATTTGCAATACATTGTGAAAGCATCATTGCAAAAATATATTACATTTTCATTTACAATATTACTTGCGTTAAATAATTACGTGACTTACGATAAATAATTTGTCTTCTATAAAATTAACTAACAAATTATATTAAAGGATCCTAGAAGCAACTGTTGCTCCTTTTCTACATCTAATTCTACTAAAATCTATTAATTCTACTAAAATTCTATTTAATTCTACTAACATTCTATTTAATTCTATTAATTCTACTAAAATTCTATTTAATTCTACTAAAAGTCTATTTCTACTTTATAATCATGTACTGTTGCAATGTCCTGTCCACCACCAATG
The DNA here is from genome assembly GCA_903986555.1 of Heterotrigona itama. Classification (NCBI taxonomy): domain Eukaryota; kingdom Metazoa; phylum Arthropoda; class Insecta; order Hymenoptera; family Apidae; genus Heterotrigona; species Heterotrigona itama. The sequence goes on from CAJDYZ010000372.1 coordinate 1,124, forward strand.
TTCTAACAGTAAAAGGTTACGTTCGCTTTCATTCTACTCGAATGTTCAAGTGAACGAATAAATAAAATTTATTTCGCGATAAATAAAATTTATTTTATGAAAAATTATGCGCAAGACTCGTTAAATATCTGTTTCGATCGTATTAATAGCTAATCCACTCTCAGTATTTGACATAGCATAATAATTACGACAATGATCCAAGATAGAGGTCGTTAAAAGTGTGTCGTCATATTTCAATGGCGTCGTAATCAAAGTTTATGAACCTGCCAATATTCACAATATCGATGCAAATCATCAATTAGTTCGTACATTGATATGCTTCTTACGAATAAATTACCAAGGCATTCTCTGATACAGTATCACGAAAAGTTTAATTAATGAACGTTATTAGTATTTTAAATAAAAATTGAGGTATCTTCAAAATGACTTTTTTTTTGCCGCGAATTATTTAACGTCGTTACCACGTAGAATGAATTTAAAAAGAACAAGATTTTACAGAGTTGCTGTTCCATCGCACGAAACATCCGTCGTTATTTCGCAACTGAGTCGAAGCATGAGCGCACAAACACCAAAACTGAGAAATTTTCTCGAACGTAAACTTTAAAAACTGCGAATCACGCGGCCGCGCAGCGCCAACTGAACACTTCTGGTAATGGAAAACGTGACTCAAAGTGCGCGCGCAACCACTACCGGCATGGCGGCGCTGGCGTCGCTTCAACCCTTACCGCGCACACTCTGTGATCCGATTGGATTCAAATTGCCGCCAAAAATACGCGTATAATTAAATTTACAAATCTTTTTATTTTTAAAACAATCTTATTTAGAAAATTAAAACTATTTTAACATTTTGGTAACACGTTGACTGCACACAGAAATCACTGGTGACGGGTAATATAAAAATTAATAAAAATAATATTTAAATTATAGGAACAGTCACATTCATAAAATTTATAGTATTTATAATATTATATTAACAATGTCAAATAAGAAATGGATTATAAAATGCTTTTAAGCGATTTCATTTTGTCGGTAAAGCATATATTCCATAGATACATATGAATAAAAATGTATCATGCTGAAATATCAGTTAATTACAATTAATTGCATTTTAACTATACAGGCAACTATGCAAAATTTACACGGCAAGAACGATCGGTCAAATTATATATTTTTTAAAAAATCGATACTTGTATTATTTATTGAGTACTCAGAAGTATTCGTAAAATAACGAAAGATTTCAAAAAATGACATAAATAATAATTTAACACAAAATTATAGATCGTACATTAAGTTTGTAACATCTTTAAACTGCGATTAACAAAAAATATTATCAAGTCATAAACATCAAAGGTAGCAATTTAACTGCATAAATTTAATATCAAATCATTGTCAAAATCTAGGCTATTTATGCGAAGCATGTTGCTAATAATTACGTGAATAATGATAATTTTTTTCCACAACTGTGTGTATGTTTTTTATTGGATAAACTGTTTAATTATTCGCGTGATGCCACTGCTGACATACGCACAGATTGGAATTGCCATAATTATTAGAACACGTAATTGTTACATTTGCTTGAAAATTCTAACAAATTTTATTGTTTCTAAATTTTAACAATTTTACTGTTTTACATTATGAAACATAATGTTGCAAACAAAATTAAAAATTTATAATAAAATAACTAGAATATAACAAGCAATAAAGAACATTTTAATTTATATTAAATTTCGTGTCTTATTGTTAGTTATTATAAAAATTGGATCATTTTGATATCGCGAGATATCGCGGTAAAAACTGAAAGTATAGCTACGATAGTATTCGTTATTTAACATTGTTCCAGGTGTTGATTAAAATTTGATATCGTAAAAAAAATTTATCTCCATAATTTTATTTTTATATGTGCGTATAAGATAAAACACTAAAAAGAAAAAGAATGAAGAAATCGTAAATGAAAGATAAATGGAGATACAGAGCATGAAAGGATTTTCATAAGCATCGTTAGTTTATTAACAATGTTACACGCACAATCATACATAAAACAACCTTGATTATAGATATTGTATATCGCTCGTTTACAGAAACGAGCTTCGTTATATTGTTTTAAGTCGTTATCTGTATGCCATGTCCGTGTTATGTGCCAGTAAATCGTGTCGATTGTACGAAACAGACATTACTTTATAAAATAGGATGATTTAACTGAATTTACAGAAGAGAAAAACAAAGAAGAGGGAGACATAAAGAATCGGAAGGAAGGTAGCTGAAGAAATCAGAAGATAGGTGGAAAAGAGAATAAAAAAAAAAAATTACTAATTCATCCCCCTCCACATATAAAAATTACAAATTACATTTAGACATGCTGGATTTAATATTATACATGTTATAAAAGTTTTCTTTTTCTTCTTTTCCTTTTTTCTTACGGTAAGAAATAAATAAATATCTACGTCCCTTGTATTGTTAGAATTTACATGATACTCTTTACTATCCGGTAAACGATTCTGCAATAAGAATTCGAAATTCACAGAAGGAAAAGGGAAATTATTGACAAATATCGTCTATACATCGGCACTAAAGATTTAATATTTCTTTTTTTTTTTTTTTTTTTTTTATTGCATATTAATATTACCATTTTTCTTCTAAGGCTTTCTCTTTCTTTCTCTTCTGTTCTCGCACATTTAAAAAATTGATAGTATGGGAAAGATCAAGTGTTTACGATTCTTTATATTCTTTTCTTTTTCCACAATTGTATTTCAATATCGCGTACGTGTATGTTACGTACATAGGTGCATAAGTAAATAGGTGTAAAAGAAAAAGGGTAGAAACTAGCGGCACAATGAAGATAGATACAACGAAACTACAGTTATTCGCAAATTTTTTTCGAAAATATGCTTTCCAATTTATAGAAATTTTCTTCATTTTATTTTAATATTCTTTTTATCCAAAATTGTTATAAAACTCGACAGCACTTAAACAATAAAATCATAAATAAATTATATAGTCGTTTTGTGGTTGCCTTAATTTCAATTTATTTTTTATTTAATACACGAGACTCTATGAATCCCGTTGAGAAATACTAATAAACTTTTCTTTTTCTCTTTCATTTTTTTTTTTTTTTATTCGTCCGTTAACTTCAAAAGTCGTTTTTTTATTCATCCGTTGACTTCAAAAGCCGAAATCATTTTCTTCTTTTGCGCAACTAAGAAGACCGCTTCCGTGGTGAAGGATACGAACGAGAAAAGAGAAACGAATATATGTATAATAATGTAATCGACGACGAAAAGAAAATATTACATTCCCTATATTTTCGTGGATCAAATCGAAAACATCTCGTCTTCCTTTCTCGTTCCTAGGTTGGTCCACGAAAAAGTGCTTCCCCGTAGTCGAAGAAGGTGGGAAGTCTATTTTTCTCTCTCTATTATATTTTGTCTCATTATGCAACGCAATAATTCTTTCATTATGCTTTTAGTTCGTCGTTTGATAACCAGATCGTATGTTAATTTTTTTTTTACACTCGAAATCATCGTCCCTTTAAACGAAAGATTATTAAATAGTGTTAGGGTACGACAAATCGACACTTTGATTTTTTTTCATTTATTTTTTGAAACAATTAATCGAATCGATTAATTTTTTAAAACTAAAATTAATCGTGTCGATTAACAAATTTTGATCGATGGATCGATTCGATCTTGAACGCTCTCGAATATTCTCCTAGTATTCGCAATACAGAAAACTATAGCAAACTCAAGAAAAATCAACAAGGCGTTCCGATTACAATTAGTGATTCAGAAATATTTTTTTTATTTTATTTTAAGGGTGCATATACCACTGTAAAATTTGAAGAATCTCACTATATCGCCTTTTCTTTGATAAGTGAAAAATACTATGTCATAGTACATGCGTTACTGTCCAATAAAAAAAATAAAAAATAAATTACAACTTTGTGAAGTCTACAGCAAGAATAAAAAAAGAAGAAACAATGTGAAAAATATTCAAAAAATAAAAATTTAGTCTGAAAGAGGACGTACATCAAGAAGATTGTACCGTCGTCAATTCGAAATTTCTTTTAATAAACAAAAACATATAAAACATTTCGTCAAATCGAAGAATCGATTCTCCTGGTAAATATTCAATAGACCATTTTCTTCCAATTTTACATCATACATTGATATGTTCCCTTACGAATTGGCATGTTTTAACAACTTTTCTATAACGACTTTCAGCAATAAGACTTTGTTTGGTATTGTATCCGTCTTGCCATTTGAAGTTAGAATTCACAACGAATTCATCTCGATTGGCACAGAAAACTGCTTACAGGTGGAGTTTACACATGAAACCGAGTCGAACTCTCAACATGTGAAGCAGCACTCTACAGTTTGCAAAAAAAAACAAATTTTAATAGGAAATTAAATAGAATCGAACAGAAGACACGATGAATTTTCTAATTTCATATATAAACTCTAAGAAAATAAATATAATAATCACAAAAAAAATTAGCATTACCCGTAATAACAATTAAGCGTTTCATATCATCGTAAACAACTATTACTCGTTCGAAAAAAATTTAATTAATATCAACAATCACGATCCACAAGTCGGATCGCTGTGTTCTATCTTTTTACAACGCTTTTCTAGCTTCCTCTCTCATCTTTTTATCGTTTTTTTTTTTTTGTATCCTTAAAGAAATAACTGATTACGTATCAACCTAACAATTTACTTCCGTTTATACGCGTACACATTCTATACTTTGCATGTAAGTAATGCCTATTTTCCAAATGTATGAAATATGCTCCGACCAGGAAATTATGTCGCGACTCTTGAGACATCAACTTAGGGTAGTTTCGTTAATTTTCCTCTATCTCCTCCGAATACTCATGTCGAGGCACATTATCTTCTTCCTCATTCATTCACTTTTTTCTATTTATTTCGCTTTCGCTCTCGTTCTCTCTTTCTCTCCCCGCCCCCCTCTCTCTCTCTCTCTCACTCTCTCCAACGCGCGCGCTCACTCATTCACTCTCTCTTCTACTCACTCTTTCTTCCACTCAATTCTACGCATTCCCATGATACCAAGGCCCGCAATGCGATTTATTTTTACAGAAAATGAATTTTTTGTACTATCGATATACGTCGAATGCGTGGGCAAGGTATCACAGTTATGCGCGAGTATCCATCGGCGTGTATACATCGCTATATCGAGTCGATGATTAATACAGTATGCATACACTATTTCATACATGAAATTTTTCATGTTGAAAGTCTCACATTTGCATTTTACATCCATTTTTTTCAATCCTAATGGCATGCTATTTTGTAAATTATTAATAATAACAATCATTATAATAATATCGATGAACATAATCTTTCCGATGTAAAATACAAAAAAATAATATAGTATATGGATAAATTTGTTTTCATTCCTGAATTTCTAAGACGTAAATAAAATTTGTCTGTATTTAATATCTAATATCAAATTGAAAATGAATCTTATTAATAATATCTAATATCAATTTGAAAATGAATCTTATTAATAATCCGTTGGTGATTAATAAGATTCATTTGTTGCAAATAAACGAGGATTAATGTTGCAAATAAAACATTGCTGGACGAAATTGCGTATGCACACAGAAATCCTTATTACGCAATAGTTAAACGCAAGATAAAAATTCGCAGTGTCCGTCGAACGATGTTACAACGAATTTTCTCGCGTTTATTCTCTTGATTCATTGCAAAAGGAATACTTCTTTTCATAATCCATGTTATTCATAAACTGTATATGATGATCCACGGTTAAAAAATGCATTGTTGCACAATATGTTTGCAATTTTTTTTCTATTTCGTTTTCTTCCTTCAAGTCTTAGCATCGCTTTTTTTTCGTCTTCTTTCGTTTTTCTTTTTGATTCATAATCGTATCCTCTTGACGGTATATACATCCATATGCAATATTATTTTTTTTTTTTTTTTTTCATTTAGTATAAATATCTTATCCAGTGACTTTGATGCACATAGGCAATTGAAAAATTCAATACACACGAGTATATAGTTTTGTTTAATAGAAGATGCGTGGACTTAATGAGGATTTCCCTTAATCTTACGCGTATTAATATGTGATGCTTATGAGTTTATGAGCTACTATACTAAAGGAAAAACATACACCACTGAAAGATTATATTGTTACTTTATCGCGATCGCCCTCGTTATACTCGGATCGCTGAAAGCTACGTTTGCACTGTGCATACGTTCGGTGGAGATACGATGCTCAAATTAAGCAAATTTTCACTTATTTTTCCCTCTTGCACAAACGAATCGTTTTTGTAATTGCATTGCAATGAACATCGTTACACCACCATCCCATATATAAGTAGTGAAGCACATGAAAAACATAGCAGTAAGCTAAGTAATATGCAAATATTGGAAAACTTCCACTAATTCTATGCAAAGTATAGCTTGTAGGATACCATTCATTAAAACTAGGACTTATCGTTATTAGAATTATAATTCAGCTGCTTCTTTTCTTTTTCTTTTTCTTTTTCTTTTTCTTTTTCCTTTTTATTTCATAAATCTTTCTTTTATTCTATGGATTTTTCATGCGCATATGGTTATGAATTCTGTTCCATTTATCAACAAATTTGCTTTCTGTGATTGACCAAAAACAAATTTGTCCAGAACCACATCTTCGCAAATACTATATATATATATCTATATATTTATAGAAATGAAACTATTCTTATCATTAGTTACATATAATTTATGTACAATTTAACAATTGGTTGCAATTATTTTTCTCTCCGTCTCTCTTCCTTTTTTTCCTTTCTCTTTCTCTCTCTCTCTCGAATTTCAATGATATTAGATAAATTGTGTCATAAAATTAGTCGAGCTCAACTTACTATGCCCTGCCGTGTCACGTTAAATGATGAAATTAAAATGATTTTTTTTCTCTTCTCTGGGTAATATGTTCCTTCTTTGTACAGATATATACGCATATATACGTATGAAAGCATTTCAGAGAGAATTTCTTCAAATGATTATTAATAATAATCGTTAACCGTGTATCTTGTGCAATTTTGCCAAAATACCAGTTATCACTCCCATGCGTATCAATTCGCACAGACTGGTTAAAATTTATTTCAAAATGGATCAAAAATTGAAATAATTTTTACCAAATCTCCTCCATATAACATATCGATATCGCTCAACCAGATAGATTGGCAAATTCGTCGATTACTATTTTTGCACGCGAGATACACATGAATGTTCTTCAGTTTTATTGAAAAATAATAATACGATTCCATGAGTTCGTGCCGTTATCATCTTAGTTGTTTGTTTGTTTTTCATTTTTCTTCTTCTTCTATTTGCGGTTACGAACTTTTATTCGAGAATATGTATATGTATATGTATAGAAAAAATCATTTTTACTTGTTAAATCTTGGTGGTCTCCTCAATCGTGGTATCAATTCTGCTCTAACTGTTCTAGCATAATTTGGAGCAGCATACTGATCCGTTACAGCGATAGGACTTTGCAGACTTTGGATGAACATTGGTGACTCTTGTAGTTGTCCCACACCCGCTTGATATTGATACTGACTGTTTGTTATATCCGCTGTCGGATAATGATTAGGTTGCACGAATTGAGGAGGATTATCATACTGCGGATATGGAATAGAACTTTCTGCGGAAAATTGAGGAATTACTGGGTTTACATTCACTGGTGTAGTTGCAAAACTACTAGGATCATAAGTTTGATATTGATTCAGTTGTCCAATTTGCGTTGTACTGAATGGAGGTGATTGAGGAAATTGAGAAGTGTCGGGAAATAGCACACTCGCAACGGTTGGTTGAGGAAAATTTTCTGGTCTGGGATAAGGTGACATATTTGCTGTGACATTGCTTAAATTTTGAACATTTGGAATACCAGCGATTTGTGATGTGCCATAACTGTGGAAAGTTTGCCTGCTGTGATCAAGATCTTTCACGCCACTTTGTAGAGAACTTGCTACGTTCAATTTCGATTTAGAATTTGGACCACCAATATCATTATGCTTGGTTCTTGCTTCTGTAACAAAAGGATGGCGAACGTTCACAATACTCTGTGGAGCGCGCAACGGTGGAAAATTGATTGGTGTCATTTTCGACGCGGAATTCTGTTGTTCTAAAGCTTTTCTAGCCAGAGCAAATGCGGTATTATCGTTTCGTGACACTGGCCGAGATTGATGTGTATTGGAAGATATTCCATGATTTTCTCTGTGCAAACTTTGAATAGATGATTGATTTACAAATCTTGATGATAAGTTGTTCATAGTTGCGCTATTTCTTGACTTATAGTCCTGATTGTTTACAGATGATTCTTTGTACTCAGATTGTATTTGATAATTCTTCATTTTCGAATCAATTTCACTGGAAAACTTTTTAGCAGAATAATCCTTAGACTTGGATGTACTTTCGTGAGAAACACTACTACCAACACATGCTGCAGTAATACCTCTTACACTACTAAAAGTAGAATTAGATTGATTTGTGGTCACAATTGACGCATTCTTCGTTAGTTGCTCGGTAGATTTTAAATTCTGATTGTTTCCATTGTTCTTTTTTATAGATGAATTCATCCTATTTGAAGAAACTGTAACAGTTGACGTTGTGGTGAGTGTACTTAATGTAGTGTCTTTATTCCCCATTGCAGTGTTTACTGCTCTGACAGATGGTTTTGACAACCTACTTTTATTTCCCACATGATCAAGCTTTTGACTGTTTTTACCCTTATCCGCTACTTGATTGTTTGGTAAAATTTTGGAATCTGTACTGTTATTTTGATTTTTGGACAACAAATTATTACGAGTTTTACAATTGATAGTGACATCTGGCAGGAGCAAAGCGCTGGCTCACTTTTTGGTCATGATTTTAAGATATTCCAGAGCGTTTTGAGCAGCACTAGCTTGAGCATCTTTACTAGTAACACCACAACCATAGCAAACTGCCACTGGCAAGGTAGACAGCTGTACAAGGCACTGGCATTTACCTGTAACAATAAAGCAAACATTTATTTAATCCAATTTATATATATTTTCATATCATTATTAATTTAATTATAATGAACAATATAAAAATTGCAATATAAGTATTAGAATTTCCAACTTAGATATCGTAAAACTAATATGTGAAGATAGTAAATTCCAAAAAATTAAATATTTAGATAAAATAAAAGACTATTTAGAGCAAACAATAACACAGTAAACAACATGTAAATATATAACTATAGATAACGAACTGTGATAACTATGTCATAGGTCATATATATGTTTTTATAGAGTTCCTTTTCTGTAAGACATTGATACACATAAGAATTATGGCTGGAGTAAAATCTGCTAAAATTGCTTTACGTAAAAAAATGAAAGACATCATTGCACAACTTAGTATTGAAGAAAAACAAAGACAATCAAGAATAGTATTTGAGAAGGTAAGTATATTATATTAAGATAAATATACTAATTTACAGAAGAGGTTATGTTATATCTTTATCTAAAACTATTTCTAACAAACATATTTCTATGTACATAGCTATGTTCTCTACCACAGTTTCAAGAAAGCAAAAGAATTTCTTTATATCTAAGTACAAAAGATGAAATTGATACAATTCAAATATTAAAATATATACTTGACAAAAAAAAAGAAGTGTTTGTTCCTAGATATAAAGGAAAAGAAATGGAAATGATCAAAGTACTTTCAATGCAAGATTATGAAACACTACCATTAACAAAGTGGAATATTAAACAACCAAATGTCAATGAACTTAGGGAAAATGCATTAGAAACGGGTAAAATAAATAATTAATTTATGTAACTATATTCTCAATTATTGTATTATTGATATTTTAATATCTAAACTCTTCATTAAATTTAATAAAATATAAAACTTAACATTTTACAAAATTATATGTATTTCAGGTGGCTTAGATTTAATAATTTTACCAGGTGTTGCATTTACTGCTAATGGTAAGTAAAATTTAATTTATATAAATTATTTTTAAAATAATTATAATCTTTCAAAACTATAATAATACGTATTATTAATTAGGAAAACGTTTGGGACATGGGATGGGTTATTATGACAAATTTTTGGATTTATGTATAAAAACACAACAAAAAAAACCACATTTAATTGCAGTGGCATTTAATGAACAATTATGGGAAGATATTCCTACATCTGAAAATGATGTGATTTTGGATCTTGTACTTACAGAAAAATAATTTATCATGAAAAAATTTGTTTTTTATTAATATTTTTAACTTAAATATATTTTTTAATAAATAATTTAAATATAAAAATACATTAATTAATGATCTGTATATGATGAAATTTAATACAAAAAAATGAATAACTTACCACTGATAGACCTTTCTTCAATATCAACATAAGTTACTTCAAATTGCTGCTCTGAGGCAATTTCTTGCAAAAACTGTACCAAATTTACATCCCCATCATTCAAACATGTATTCTATAACAAAAAGAAACAATACAACAAATTTAAAAAAGTTAAAAAGTTTAATTTATTTTTATATCTGCTTTGAAGCAGAGTAAAAATAATGTGTTCCAATTAATTATATTACAAACCTGTAATTCAAAAAGTTTAACACCAGTGGATGACTTCAGACTTTTATGAAATTGTGAAACCTTAAGGCTATGAATAGTTGTTAGAGTTGAAATTTTGCTACCTTTCAAATCAGCGTATCGGGCACTCAGATTTGCATTTCTTTGTAAAACCTATAACGGACAATTAATATATGTAAATATTTATCTAAATGCTTATCATTGGACCAATGACTGACTATATACAGAGTAAAATGAAGTGGAAATGATCCAAACATGTTATTGTTGAATATATGCTGTTAAGTAAATGACTCATAAATTACATATAATTAAAATTTTATTATCCGTTATAGATTCAGAATGATCAGAAAGGTAGCTCATACTTCATAATACTGCTTCCAATGCCAAATCACTTCCACTTCACTAAGCATACACACACATACACAACAAAGACAATTCACATTCAAATACACCTTACATAAATATATTAATACCATTTCATCATATCAAATGTATAAAAAATATTCAACATTTAATTTTAGACAATTAAATTATATATAAATAAATAAAATATTCTTACCTCATCTTCATCTATATTAGGGTTTTCTGTCAAATAATGTAAAGCTTGCCACATTTTATGAGCTGCATGTCTTTTTGCAACTTTCTTACTTTTTCCTTGGCCAACTTCTCGATATTTTAAAACAGAACAAACAATTGTGAATTGCCTTTCATGTGGCAAACCCTCCTCATTTTCTATTGTATATTTTGGCGGAGGCCAATGACGTGACATGCACATTTCTTGTAATGCTCCAATTGGATTTGTAATTACTTTTTCTTCTCCATATCCAGATAGTTCTTGCAAATTTTCAGAACTGTACACAAAATAAGATAAATTATAAAATATGTATATACATATGAAAAATAACATACACAGATATGTTTATTAATATTTTACTCTGGTAGATTATTTGGAAGTGGAGAATCTGGGGTTTCACTATTTAGTCTACAAAGTTTATCCAATACAGCTCTTGCAGCAGCATGTTTTGCCTCTTTCTTTGACTTCCCAGTCCCCATTGCTGAAACAATTGGATCTACTTCAATCATCAGACACTTATCATTCAACATTTTTGCTCGATGATGAATATGTTAATTTTTAAAAGAATTTACAAAAAGAAGAAAAGAAAGACCAAATAAATATTAACTCCCATTGAAACTACAAGTTTAATTCACAAAATCACAGTCAGAATCATCAAATAAAGATAGATATTGTTGAAATGCAAGTTTCAATTAAATTAGAAATTTAGTAAATAAATTATAAAAAATACATGTATCAAAATTAGATACAAACCAACAACATCAGCAACAGTAACTCGATAACGAAAAATAGGCTCATGGATAGCACCCTCTACTTGTATTAATTCATACTTTGGTGTTGTGCCCCTACGAGAAAGCAATTCCTGAAGAATAGAAACTGGTGTTTTGTTGGATAATGATTTCATCTCCAATTGAGCGGCCTCACTTATTGGACGTTTTCCTATCATCAAACTGTGTAATGATGACCGAACTCTGTTACGCCGATTAACATTATTTGAGTGATTAGGAACCCCACCTACACTGGCCATCATATTAGGCCCAACCTGTTGTGGTTGATGCATTTCCTCCATTTTTGCAATCTATAATTAAAATAAATTTATATAACTATGCAACTTTTTAATAAAAGTTTGATTTAAAAAATTTAATAAGTGATTAAACCATATCTTTAATCTATAACACATTACAATCACTCGATATAAAATTGTTAATTTAACTATATCATGTTTTCCTCTAAAAATTATTTGCTTATTGTCATTTCATTAAATTTTAAATTATAAATTTTATGTTATCAAGTAAACAATCAAATTAAAAGATGTGAGATATTGAAAACTTCTAAAAACTATTTTTATTTACTAACGTTCAAATCAATATCAAATCAATATATAATGTTCAAAATCACAACACAGGAAATTCTTCTTTTTGAACAAATTTGTCTTATGACATATCATATCATATTAATGTTATTCATTTTAAACCTTTTTGTAACCTCACCAAAAATAAAATAATAAATTATTGTAACATGTAAAACCATCCAAATATTTTAGTAAAATACTTAATGAGGAGCACAATATCTATACAGTATAAAACAGTAGGAAAACCGGCTGGCGGCCATGATTGTTATAAAATTCATTGATTAATTCTAGTATGTAAAGCACAGAAAATTCAACAACGAAATACAAAGATTAAGCTTTATTGCGAATTTGAATTCACCAAGAACAGGGCCAATAACGAGCTACACTACTGACAAAGTTCTATTTAAAACAATGATAAAAAAAGTGCATAGAGCAACCGGTCATAGTTCGCTACACAATCTAGAAAATCACAATTTTATCTTTACTTACAATTTTTAAACGTTCTATATATATTAACTGGCTCCTTAACAGGCCAATTCCTATGCGAAAAGCGAATCCCGCTTTTTGTGACCGATCCAAGTCTCACAAAAAGCTTGATCCGTTTGACGACAGAAAAATGGTTTACTGACTACCGGAGAATCTTCCTCGTTCCTGATTCTGCCGCAGTCTACGATCTGAACAGTTTTTATAGACGCAGAAAGCACGCGCATTCTTCTGCGCAAGTGCATTACTGGCGGTTTTAGAGAACAAATTCTATTATATTTTTAAAATAAAATATAAGGCAACATTGTACTAAAATATATAAATGCTCAAACATTTATTTTGATCATATAATGTAATATTTGACAATTGGTTATATGAGAAAAGATATATTCAATATACAAAATATACTATTTTAATAAAAATATAATGACTATTTCTTTTCCGAAATATCCATTTACAAATGTTCAACTTTTCTTTAATTTAAAGCTTACCAAATACAAACTTATATATAATAAAAATATATTAATTTCATGTGTTGGTGCATTTTACTGATACTATATATATGAATTTACTATGATACTATATATATATATGAATTTTAATGGACTTGAAATTTAAATATTAAGATATTATTATAAATCATATATTATTATAAATGATCATATATTATTATAAATCATAGTTTACATGTTTGGTAAATTTTGTTTTATATATTATCGAGTAAAAACAAGAATTTGAGCATTATACAACAATTTACAATACTATGTATATTCAAATTGGCGCCAATTTGAGAAATACGTCGCCATTTTCAATTTTTACTATCGTTTCTTGGCAACACCGGATGTTGGTATGTTTCGCATTTGTATACCACCTGGAATCATCATTTCCGGTTGTTACCCGCTGAAACAGTCTAAAGATTGTACGCCATTATTGCAAACTGACGCTACGGCGTATTATTCCATAACATTTTGTTCAGTTTTTGCTACATTTATCTCATTTATACATAGTTGAAGTTCTACAATGAGTGATATCGAGGTAAATTTTACATTTTCCTTCTTTAAATAACAATTTTACATATAATTTTATACATATTATGGTCATAACGACATGCGGCTGATTACAGCCATTATCGATCCATCAGTATTCAAGTATGTTTCACGTTTATGTTACGATTGTAATATCTTTATTTTACCTTTAAACATTTAAGAATTTACGAAATTTTTTGAAATGACGTTACTAATCTTTTTAGTTTTTACAATATGTACTTGTTATCCTAACTAATTTGCTGTAACTCTGTTTAAATATAATTTAGAAGGTTAAACTTTTGAATCTTTGTGATTATTAGAAATACTAAAATTTGAAGAATAATATAATTTAATTATACGATGATTTGTATTTTTTTTGTTCTTGGATAGTTCAAAAAATAAAAGAACTATAAATAAATCAAAATAATCACAAAATGCTAAAATTATGATATTTTTTTAGCGGAGTGGTAGTCGTAGTGCAAGTCCTAGAAGACCAAGAACAGCAGATGGAGGATTAAGAGATTCACGTTCACATTCAAGATCACGTAAATCAAGAGAACGTAAAGAATCCCACCGACCAGTAAAAGAATATTCAAGATCACGAAGTCGCTCAGTGTCAAGGGGAAGAAAATCTTATCGTAGCAGCAAATATGCTAGTGCAGGTCATCGTGGTAGTAGCCGCAGTCGTAGTCGTTCTCCATATAGGGGTGGGCGATATTCTCGAAGCAGATCTCGATCATATTCTCGTTCCCGTTATTCTCGCGAACATGATAGAAACATTTATCGTTCACACTCACGTAGTCCAATGTCATCTAGACGACGTCACGTTGGAAACAGAGACAATCCATGTCCTTCCAGATGTTTAGGTGTGTTTGGACTTTCCATTTTTACCACAGAGCAACAAATACATCACATCTTTTCTAAATATGGGCCTGTTGAACGTGTACAAGTTGTAATTGACGCAAAGGTACTTGTGTATTAATAGGTTATAAACTATGATAAGATATTTATATTAATTATATATTATTGATATACATATACAACCCCGTAACTATTTAAGAAAAAGAGGGGAATAATAAATTATACCAGAGATTTAGAATGTTCATACATTAAGTTTGTGTAAAACATTAAAGGCCTCTGGTCACATTTTATTTTACTTAAAAAATGAGTAATATAAAATTTTGTATATATTTACATTATATATTTTTATTAAAAACACGAAATGATATATAAATATTTATATTTTAGACTGGAAGATCCAGAGGATTCTGTTTTGTATATTTTGAATCGTCTGAAGATGCTAAAGTAGCAAAAGAACAGTGCACAGGAATGGATATCGATGGCCGAAGAATAAGGGTAGATTTTTCAATAACACAACGAGCTCATACACCAACTCCAGGAATTTACATGGGAAAACCTACACATCTACATGATAGAGGATGGGATGGACCCAGAAGACGAGAGTGAGTATATTTTCAAAGATTTGTAAAAAATTTGTAAAAAAAAAAAGCGGAAACAATTAATTTTATATTTACTAAACAGTAGCTACAGAGGAAGCTATCGACGTTCACCTAGCCCATATTACAATCGCCGCCGTTCACGCTACGATAGATCTCGATCACGTTCCTATTCGCCACGTAAGTTTATTTTTTATTCTGCTACATAAACTAATATAAGCAGTCTACATGGATATGTGTCTCCTTTACCTACATTTACATAGCAGTCAATTAAATATAGATATAAAAAACCAAAACTCATTGATTTGATATTGTATAATTCGCCGATATCTGCTTTTTATAAACTTGAAAATATATTGAAATAAAAAAATATTTTAAACCTATTCATATATGAGAGATTAACAACATTAAATGAATGTCAGCTAATATATAATATGGAATTTAATCTTAATTTTCATGAGATTTTAAAAACAAAGAATTAAAAATATTTATCTGTATGAAACTTAACATTTTACTTATATTTCTTTATTTTGTTTAATTTATTTTAATATTAGATAACTTCTAGAATTATTAATATTAAAAAAATTAGCATGTTTTAAAGGTTGCGTGAGATAAAATTTGCTGTATCATGAAGTGTTTTCACACAGACATTGATTTTCCTCTAAATAAAAATATATGTATAAAACACATAAACATTTATAAGTGAATTTGAAATTTGCATAACCATTCACTTATAACACAAGTTCTTAATTTAGATTCATATTTTCGTAGACCGCTTATATTTACTTCAAGAAAGATGTTTAAGTACAAATAAGTAGTTAAATTAGCAAGAATGGAAGACAGGAGCATCAAGGAATGCATCCAATAAATCGTACGGTAGTAACTAAGTGTAACCCGTAAGATGGGTCAAACAATCATAGTTTTTGTTGCTTAATGAATTTCAGGTCGATATTAAGTGACACGAGTGTGATGCGAGAGGCCAGGTGTTTGGGAGACCATTTGTGTGACTTGACCCTTTGACCTCAAATTTCTTCTAACAATACTGTACCGGGTCAAAAAAATGCAATCGCTACATTCTTTTATTACTATTCTTACCTTACCTAGTTCTGCATTATATGCAATTAATATACGGCATTTAAATTACGGTATTGTACAATATCAATTAATGAGAATTTAATATGCAAAGGAGTATAGTATATTCTTTGCATGAAACAGTAAGGTTAGAATGGACGCAAAAACCTTATTTTCATAATGTTTCTATAATTTTCTAAAGAATTTTTATGAAGATAAGGTTTACATATTGTAATAATGGTGATGCTAATATGTGAAGGTTGGAATATAATAATAAGTTTCCATTTTTCTTTAACTTTAATTATTTGCTTAAAAATTATATTCCAGTCATTCTGGTTTTAAATATAACTGGTAACGTGTTATAAATCCGGAAAAATATGGTATTCTTGAATGTTTATATGAAAAAGAAAAAAATATGGAAAGGCCGAAACACACATACAGAAAAGAATGAAACAAAACAAAAATAAAATTAAAAATAGAACTATGTTCTCTAACCTGTTTGTTTGTTTATAAGGTTTTGAATCAAGAGGTATTGGATGATAGAGGGAAGTTTGAAGTTTCACTGAAAAAATGAAAGTTTTGAAAAGTTGAAGACAAGATATCTCAAGATGTTTGTCTTGCTCGAATTTTGAAGATCCGAAGGTTTTTCGCGCTTGTGACAAAGAATATGATCCGAATCGCATTCCTTACCGGCTGAGAAGTCTCAAGCCTAGAAGAACTGCAAGCACTCTGTAAAAAGCAAGCCTGAAGACAGTAAGAAATTGTTGATCATCAGGCCCCCGACCTGGACAAGCCAATGGTTGGGGGTGAAACTGGTCGAACGTTTCAGAAAATATTCAAGAAGCATCGAAATCTTTTATGAGTAGGGAAGAGCGTAAGCTGCTCCAAGGTTTATACCGATCATATTCTTTATCAGTTGATTTGGTTAAATAATATATCCGTAAATAGGTGTTATATAATAAATAAACATATAACCTTCGCCCTTATTCCCTCCACCATCCTGAAACCTCCTATATATCCTTAAGGGTGACATCCTATTGTTTTCATTTTGTATAGGAATAAGCAGCGGCAATTCAAATTGAAACAGCTAATAAACAGTGTTTTTTAATATAAATAATTATTTACTTGTAACATTTATTTTAAAATCTATAAAAAGTTATGATAATAAGTAACATACAAAAATCTTTATTTGTTTTAATTTTATAAATACTAATATTATACTAATTGAATAAGTATAAATTTAAATTTAAGATTTGAAAAAAAAAGTTATATACGTACAAAGTATTGTAAGTTAGAAAATATACAAAAATATTATGCATGGAATGTTGACACGTTAAAATTTTATATCAATAATTAACAAAATTTGTCAATACCTTATAACATTTGATATTAATATCAACTACATATAAGTTATGCAAAGATTTCTGTGCATAATTTTTAAAAAATTTGCCAATTTAAAAGAAAATTTCTATTAAATTAATATTGTATTTACAAATTTAATTTCTACCTATCTAAAATAAACAATTATATTAATACTTATCAGTTATATGTCAATATTATATATAAAAATGTAATTTTTCATGAAAACATGCCAGAAATCATATATATAAAGCGCCTCAATAAAAGCATAGAATTGCATATCTGTATCGATAGAGGTACGGTTTAAGAAAAGAAAACATGGATCGTTTTGATGTTGGTTTGTTATGGAAATTATGGTTAATCAGTGTAATAACAGTGAATTGTAATGCCATACCAAAAGAATCATATCAGAATCAAATACCTGTACAGGCATTGTATAATGCTAGTGATAATGTTGTTATTTTAAACGTCACTAATTTTAAATCTTCTGTCTACGAAGATACAAAAGGTTGGTTAGTTGAATTTTACAATAGTTGGTGCGGTCATTGTTTTCGATTTGCACCGGTGTGGAAAGAATTCGCTAATGATATTTATGGTAAGTAAATTTTAATCATTATAGAATGATTAATAATTCACATTAAAAACATATCACTTGCTCATTCATGGACATGTCTTATTTAATATAAATAATATTCCTAAAACATACTATTTTTTATTTTTTATTATATTTAATTTGCAATATTCTATATTAAAAAATGTAACATTATTAAAGAAATACATGTGATAAATTTATCTTTATTATTGTTAAGCAAGTATATCTTTAAGAGACTTTTATCTAATATCTTTAAATGTATGTTATATGTGAGAATGATCATATCATACAAATAATTTATTTCAATAATATTTTTAGCATGGAGAGATATTGTAGTAGTTGCTGTAATAGATTGTGCTGATGATGATAACAATCCAATCTGTCGCGAATATGAAATTATGCATTATCCAATGCTTAAATACTTTTCTATAAATGCACATCCACCATCATTGGGATTATTAATGGAAAAATATGATGATATTAATGAACTTAGACATAATTTAATAGATTTGTTAGAAAGAGAACAACAAGAAGGAAGAGGTATTTCATGGCCTAATATAGCACCATATAGGTATATTATATTTTTTAATTATATTTTATAATTTATATTTTTTACAATTTTATAGTTATTTTTTTAAATAATAGAAACTAATTACTTGTTCTAATATTATAGAAATTATGAAACAACAAATATTTGGAAAGCTACACCAAATAATGTAAAATATGTTTTCTTACTGTTTGAAAGGACAGATTCACATTTGGGTGCTGAAATTATATTAGATATGCACAAAATTACATTATTACAAATAAGAAGAATATTATCTGACAATGAATTATTATGCGAGACAAACAAAATCACAAATTTTCCAAGTTTAATAGTCTTAGGTCGCAATGAGACACAAAATTTTCTTAAAATTAGAATACCTACAAGAGAAGGTGTTTTCAATACCATTAAAGAATTTCTGATTTCAAAAGGAGAAACTATTCATGAACAAAATTTTATCAAAAATCATTCAATAAAAAATGAAAATCAGAAGTTAAGTGTTAATACTCCAAAACAACCACAGACAACAGAACAGCTAGAAAATACAGAGATAAGCGAAGATTATTTATATCAACTTGACTTGGAAAATGCATTAAAGTATTCAATCTCTCATGAAATTTCATTACAGAAAATGATAAAAGATAAAAAAATGGATGCATTGAAAAAATATTTAAATGTTTTGACTGAATATTTTCCTTTGAGATATGGTAACATTTTTCTAGAAACCACTAGAGATATTATTAAAAAAAGAAATAATATATCTGGGGAGGAATTTAGTCAAATAATAAAATCTATAGAAGAAGAAATGTCACCTGTATACTCTGGACCTTCAAAGTGGATTGGATGTAAAGGAAGTAAAGAAAGATATCGTGGGTATCCCTGTGGCCTTTGGACAATGTTTCATATGTTGACGGTTAATTTTGCTATCCTAAATAAAAATGTTGAATATGAACCAAGAAAAATATTAGAAGCAATACATGGATACATAGAAAACTTTTTTGGATGTGCTGATTGTGCTCAACATTTTGTTCAAATGGCCGCAAAAAACAAAATGTTTGATATATCTAATGCTAATGACAGTATTTTGTGGTTATGGTCAGCTCATAATGAAGTAAATACAAGACTATCAGGTGATGATACAGAAGACCCAAAACATAAAAAAATTCAATATCCAGCAGCTGAACATTGTCCAAATTGTAAATATGAAAATGGTACTTGGAATGAAGAAAATGTTCTAGTTTATCTTAAGACAAAGTATAGTTATACAGGAATAAATTATTATGATTCAGTCAAAACACATAAGAATAATAATGGTAATAATAGTAATAAACTAAAAATAAGACAAGAAAGACTAGTACTAAGTAAATATACAAATAATAAGAAAACTGGATGGGATTTTACAATTTTTGACATAAGCATTTGTGTCGTGTTATATGTTGCATCTGCAATCATACTTATATTAGTTTGTATAAAATTTGCAGTCAAAAGAACTTACAGAAAACGACATTACGTCAGTTTATTTGCAAAATGTGATTTTTATTTTTGTTAATAGAGAAATATAAAATTTGAAAAAGAAATCAGTTTTAAAAAATTAATAAAATTAAAAATATAGTTATGTTTATAAATATATTGTACATATATTATTTCGAATCGTACAGTTTTTTTTACAAGAACATAATAAGTATACAGTTTTAATTACTCTTTCAAATGATATTAATTAAAATCAAAGTATATTATATATTTATTCTTATTTATTACGAATTTAATGTATGAGATTATGTAAGAGTGGGAAAAACATGTTGATAATTATCTAATCTTAATGTATAAAATTTTATAACAAGATTATATGTTCTTTTTTTGTCATGAGACATCAATTAAATTATGTCAATACAAATATAATTGTACATTCAGCATTATTGCATTAAAATGAAAATATGTAGTAAAAGTTAATTAAATATTTAAGTTTAGTATATAACACCATATAACTATTGAACTAATACGTATTAATAACAAAAAACTAGTCTTATCAATGTACAATTACATTGTATTTAATATAAATTATTACAATGATTAAATTTTTATGTATATAAGTCAGACAATCCTCAGACAAATATTTTATAAACTGAATTAAATTTTTTATGTGTAAATATTAAAATCAAACTCTTTTGCTATTTTGTTAAAAAATATGCATTGTAATATCTTTTCTAATTTTTATAAGTTATTCAATAAAAATGATTTTATGTATATAAGTCAGTTCATATATTTGTTCATGTATTTGTAAATTATTAACAATTATAATCTAATTTTTAATCTATTTCAGTAATATATTTTTAAATATATTGCATTAATTGAATAAAAAAGACATACTTTGTAATATACATAATACAAATTAATCAGTTTAATAAAGTTATTTACTTTTGGAGTTTGTATATAGCCATGAATTTGATGTATCCCATATTATACCATTATGGGGTAGTTGAGATTTTATATAAGGAAGTATCCACGTAAGGTACCATCGATCACCTAATACTTCCTTTAAATTTTGTTTCCAACCTAAATTATATATATGTATTTTCTTATTACTCTCATTAGCTACATTACCATTAAATATTAGACAAAAGTGATAAATACACAAAACTCCTGTGTACAACATTCCTACTGCAGATACAATATATAGTATGAGATAAAACTGATTTATAGAATCATCAAATCCAAAAATAAAAATTGCTAAAGGAAAGATGATTTTAATAAGTGACATAGGAAATTCAAAATGCATCTTATTCCAAATAAAGAAATTGTTGTAACAAAAGCTATATGTTGTTGCTACAAATAAATATACCACAAACATGATAAAGTATCTATGATTATAATGACCAATGCAACATCCAGTAAAAATACAATGATGATCCCTCTTTAAAATACATATATTACATGTAGAGCAATGCCATGAACGTGGAGGTGCAAGAGTTTCACATGAAGCACATAATCTCCAACCATCTTTAGTATTTGCAGCACTTATTGGCATAATATCTCTTCTAGTACTAGTATCACAAAATACTATGTAAGTGAAGTTTCCAACTATATTTAACATGATAAAATTTCCAAAAAAAAAATGCAAAATATATGGCAATGATCCATATTTGTGCACTGCCGGTAAAACCACCCACAATTCAAACCAATATATTACTGGTATAATTATTAATATAAAAGTCATAGAAAAGAAGTCACTTAAAGTGCGAGGCCAAATCCTTTTTCGGATAATCATTTTTAATATCTTTTTACTTTTATTAAACACGTGATTTTATTCAGCAGATAATATCTGCTTATTGAAACTTATCAATACTGGATCATTTTGTAGTGATGCTATTTCATTTAACCTAAAAATTTGAAATCTTAAAATATTTTCTACAATAATTTTATCCAGTATATATTTACCAAATCACATTATATATTTTGTTCAATTTATCATTTTAAATGTGCACGTGAATTATCATCAGTATTCGTAAATTTTATATGCGCGCGAAGTTTGATTCCTCTGTCAATATTAACTTACTTCATAGTATTCTTATACAATGCGATTTGAAAGTACCCATGTGTACTCGCATATACGTACATATGGATGCACTCATAAATTCCATGATAGTACTCTTAAACAGTTTTATTTTAGTACTTTATTAAACAGTTATATTTTAGTTAATTTAAATTGTAAAAAAAGCAGCGTCCATTTAATTTTCCGTTTATCAAACATAAATAGTTTTAATAGAAAATATTGTCATATTAATTTGTTATAGAACAATACTACAATATAGTTTTGAATTATTAATATGGAAACTATTGAGGAATTTCCTTTTCCTTTCCCTCCATATCCAATACAAACTCAATTTATGAAAGAATTATATAAATGCTTGGAAAATGCACAATTAGGAATCTTTGAAAGTCCAACTGGTACTGGTAAATCCATGTCAATTATTTGTGGTGCTTTAAAGTGGTTACTTGATTATGAAGAACTGCAAAAGAATCAATTGACAACTGCAATTTCTGAACTTGATGAACAAATTAAACAATGTACTAACTCTTCTGATAACTGGTTTTCTGTACAAACTCAACAAATAGAATTAAACAATAAAAAGCAAGCATTGCAAACAAAACTAAATAATATTATTCAGTATGAGCAAAAAAAGAATGTTTTAAAAGAAAAAAGTAAAAGTATGAACAATAAGAGAAAGAATTCATCTAATAAAAATATAACAAATTCTACAAAGGATAAACATGAAGCACAGAATGATCCAGTTGATAAAATGAATGAAAAAGAAAGTATTGAAGAAAGATTACTTCTAGAAGACCTAGAGCATTCAGAAAGTTCTGAAGATGAAGACAAAGAGGAAATTTATGAAAATGTAAAAATTTTCTTTTGCTCTAGAACTCATTCTCAATTATCCCAGTTTATAGGAGAACTCAGAAAAAGTCCTTATTCAAAAAATGTATCTGTAATAACATTATCATCTAGGTAGTTTTGTAAACATTATTTTGTAAGAATAAAATAAAAATTCTTCTTCTGATTTTGTTAATAATTTTAGGCAAAATTATTGCATTAATAAAAATGTAAAAAAGTTAAAACATTTAAATTTAATAAATGAATGCTGTTTGCAATTACAAAGGAAAAAGGCAACTGTTAGAGATGAAAAAGATCTTAAAAGAAAAAAGATAACCAATAATTGCTCTTTTCTGCCAGGAAATCAAGATTTACTAATAGGAGAAAGCTTGACAGAGATTCAGGATATTGAAGAAATTGTCCAAAAAGGAGAAAGTCTTAATACTTGTGCATATTATGCATCAAGAAAAACTATTCCATATAGTCAACTAATATTAGTACCATACAATACTATATTGCATAAAAATACTAGAATTAGTTTAGGAATAAACTTGAAAGGAAATATATTAATAATTGATGAAGCACATAATTTACTTGAAGCCACTGAAAATATACATAGTGTTATGATTACAGGCAGAAATTTATTGCATTGTTATAGCCAACTTTCCCAATATCAAAAAAGGTAACACATCTTATTTCAATCATTGTTGTAATATTATAAATAATAATATATCTAAGGATAAAAATAATATTAATTTTAGATTTCAAACATTATTCTCGGCTAAAAATGTTTTGAACTTAACTCAACTAAGCTTTTGTTTGAGAAAACTTATAACAGTTTTAGGAGCTACTACAAAATCAAATCCTGATGATGTTACAAATGCAGAAGCATCGCCAAAGTTATATAAAATAGAAGAATTTGAAGTAATGACAGAAATTGATACAGTAAATATATTTGAATTATTGAAATTTATTAAAAATTCTCAATTAAGTCATAAACTACAAG
Organism: Heterotrigona itama; assembly: GCA_903986555.1. NCBI lineage: Eukaryota > Metazoa > Arthropoda > Insecta > Hymenoptera > Apidae > Heterotrigona > Heterotrigona itama. The sequence goes on from CAJDYZ010000372.1 coordinate 25,551, forward strand.
GATTTATAGAACAGTATAATACAAATTTAAAAATTCATAATTATAATACAAAAACATCTGGCATAAAACAATTTTTGCATTCAATTAAAACAAAAAACACAGAATCTGATACAGTGATAGATATGCATCCAAAAGAAGAACAAACAAATAATCCAATAATAGCGATTATAAGTTTCTTAGAATGTTTACAAAGCTGCTGTAATGATGGACGCATATTTGTCATTCCAGGTCCAACTGTTGGACAAAGTAACATAAAATATCTTTTGTTAAATCCAGCAGCACATTTCCATGATATTGGTATGCAGATCAATTTAATATAGCTTAATTTACTTTATTCTATTTTATATTAAGTTTTAACATTACAGTGTTCTTTTGATTATTTTTAAAATTTATTTACAATTATTAACAGTTCGAGATGCTAGAGCTATAATATTAGCTGGGGGAACAATGGCACCAATGAGTGAGTTTACAGAACAATTATTTATAGCAGCTGGTGCTCCACCTGAAAGAATTATTACATATTCATGTGATCACGTAGTTTCTGAAGAAAACATAGTTTGTAATATTACAACTCGTGGACCAACTGGTATTGAATTTGAGTTTAATTTCCAAAATCGAGAAAATATAAAATTGGTAAATATATCATGATAGTAACTAAATCATAATATAAATACTTCTAATGATTAATATAAATGATAGACTCTCACAATGAAATATTTCAGTTAGATGAATTAGGAAGAGCATTATTAAATTTATGCAATATCATACCAGCTGGAATTATAGTATTTTTACCGTCCTATAATTTTGAAGAACTAATATATAAACATTTAGAAAACTCTGGTATTATTACAAAACTTTCCTTAAAAAAACATGTTCTTCGAGAACCTAAAATAGCCTCTCAGGTAATATTAAAAATTTTTTTTTTTAATTTTGTTATAAAATCGTTCTACAAAATCATAAATTTAGGATAAATTATAAATTGTAGGTACATGAAATTTTAGAACAATATTCACTTCACGTAAAAAAACCAAAAACCCCACAAAATGGATCATTATTGTTTAGTGTAGTTGGAGGAAAATTAAGTGAGGGATTAAATTTTTCTGATGATTTGGGAAGATGTGTTATAGTTGTAGGAATGCCTTACCCTAACATCAAATCATTAGAATTACAAGAGAAGATTAAATATTTAAACGAAAATGTTGTATGTATTTATTTTGTTTTTTCATTATAACATAACAAAAAAACCACTTAATGTCATATATTAATTTATTATTGATTTATTAGAAATCAGATGCTGGTCAAAATTTCTATGAAAATTCATGCATGAAAGCAGTAAATCAATGTATTGGACGAGCTATTCGACACATTAATGATTATGCAACTATAATATTATTAGATAAACGCTATACTTGTAAAACAAAAGCACTTCCACATTGGGTTCAACGTACATTAATTGTTCATAAAAATTTTGGTAGCACAATGAGTGCTGTAGCTAAATTTTTTAATAAAAAGAAAATTGATAAAAGTAGTTGATAAAAAAATAACATAAAAGAAATGACAGTATAAATTAATTAATTACTATCATATTACTATTACATTACTAAAACTACTCTTTTATCAGGTCTTTTTTTTTAATATAGATATAAAATATTTTAATATAAATATAAAATGTATAGCTTTTACATATAATTTGCAAGATGCACTTCAAACTTATATGTCAGATCGTGGTAATAAACTTGACCAGGATATAATATAGAACATGGAAAATGTGACTGAAAACAATTTATTTTGTATGTTAATTTTTGTAATTGTAGTAAAAAAGCCAAAATGTTTCATATATATATACTTACATAATGTATTGCATTAGGATAATTTTGTGGTTGAATACTAAAAGCACAATATTTTTTATAATGAGCTCCATGTTTTCCTAAAATAAATTCTAATTTTTTTGGCACAGTTATTATTTTTTTATAATTTTTTTCAACTTCCATTTCTTCTTCCTCATCTTGTTCAGTGTTATAAACTTCACCAATTTCATCTTCTTCAATGTCCTGCAACAGTTAAATTTATAAAATATAAGTTAATATTTACATAAGTAAAATGTTGTTGGTAATTAAAATATTGATTTACTTCTAATAAATCATTACTAGACAAAAATTCTGGAATAATATAAGGTGGTAAACGACCTCCAGTATAAAACTGTACTCCACGTTGATCTGAATAAATTTCTAAAGCACTAAATATCAATAGATTTAAAGTAATCATATTATTTAATAAACAATTAAAATATTCGATTTAAATATACCGTCCACTTTTTACATGCCATACTTTGGCAACAAATGAACTACCAGATTGTCCACTTTTTGTAACACATAAATTATGATCATAACCTTCCCCAGGTGGTACCTAGCAATATTTAATAGCAATAATTAAAGAAAGAAGTTCAACATTTAAAAACATGCAATTATATTATACCTTGCCCATGTATTTTCCTAAAATTCGGGGTATTCGAAAGTCCATCACTGTTCCACCTACACCATGTATAGCACCTGTTGGAACTGGATCTGTGTAATCCGCAAATGTCCAACGATCACAATTCAATAATACTTTATGCTTTCGTAATTCAAGTTCTCCAGAGTCCTGTTACAATTTAACTCATTTAACTAAATGTATATTCAAAAAGATACTACTTACATGTCCAGCTAAATTAAACATAGAACCATGTGATAAATTCACTATTGTTGGCTTTGAAGTTGTTGCTCTCATATATATGTCAAGCTTATTTTCTGGAGTCAATTTAAACTTTATTGTAGTTAATACTGCACCTGGATAGCCCTCCTCACCATCTTGACTTAAGTAACTCATAATAACTGAACAGCCAGCAATATAGGAATCCCAAACTTTACGACCAAATCCATTTGTCTGGTGAGAACGTTGTTTTTTATTTATATAATATAATATATATAATATTATATAATGTATATAATTATTGTTGTATATCACTGTATATTATTTACATAATATATAATTTATTACCCCTCCATGTAAATGGTGTTTTCCATTAAAATCATTTTTTGTCAATTCATAATCTCTGCCTCTAATAGTGATATATCCATTTTTAATGCGATTTGCACATCTGCCTAATATACAGCCAATAAATGGATTTGTTACAGGATTTGAATATCCTGAAATAGTTCTATTTTAATAATGACTGTTTAACTTTGTTGAGTTACTATTAGAGAGATTATTAATATTAGTATTAATAAGAAATTAATATTAAAATTATACCTTTCATATCATCAAAACCAAGGACAATATCAACAGAATGTCCATATTTATCTGGACATTTTAATGATACAATTGTAGCACCCCAGGTAATAATAACAACTTCCATTCGATTAGTATTTATCATAGTATATGATTTTACCATTTTTGTTAGAGGGTCATTGAAAATTTGATCTTTATTATCTGATTACAAAAGTTTATTATTAATTTAAATGTATTTAATACATTTATGTTATGTAATAAAATAAAAATATCAATCAACTTACCAATCCAGACTTCTCCAAATATTCCCTCTGTAATTGTTACATTTTTACAGTTACATCCATGAAAATCCATATTTAATGGCATAATTATGATTACTGCAATACTTTATTAATAATTATTGAATATAATAAATATTAAAATTTATTGTAAAACAGTAATTTTTACTTTTTTAAATATAAAGAAATTAAAAATACATATTTTTTTGTTTAGACAATAGAAAATCATGTGTTCGTTTCTAATAATATACAAAAACAGTTTTTACTATGAAACAGTAAGAAAAGGAATTTAATTTTATTTTTACTGTTATTTTAAATGATTTATTAATAGTAATAAGACATCACCTACAATTTGTGATGCTTTAATGTTACAATAGTTATAGTAATTAATGTAATATATATTTACTTCAGTTACTATTTATAATTTATATAATTAATATTTATAGAATAATGTACAATGCTTGGAAAAATACATGAATTTTTAGTGCAAATCAGACACCGCATTAATACATTTCCCATTTAATTTTCATATGCTTTATTACATTTAAATTTGTTGAGTAAAAAATCGAAGACAATATATCTTATTGCATTTCTTTAACGAAATCACATTTTTTTTGTTTTGTAATTTTGTATAATAAATCGGATAAATATTTCTTTTTTTCATATATCATTTTAATTTCATATATAATTATAGTTTCTCACAAATATGAGTGATCATGCAGTGTTCAATACCTTTGTTTGGCAAACTATATTCATTGCAGAAAATTGTTTCAAATTTCTATCATCTTCGTACAATTGTTATTAGAGTTATATTACATAAAAGATTTGTTTCTCAAGCTTTGGGTTCTGCATTATATTATTTTTAAGGCGCACACCAAAGCAGTCACTTGTTACTTAAATACACGTGGAACACATTGCACTTAGCTTATTAGTAATACTCTTAGAACTACAGAGTAATTTAAAATTTAAATAAATCGTCAGTAATTACGGATTTACGAGTTGCAATACATTCTACGTTCTCTAAGTTTGTATATTACAAAAAGAATACTGACATAAAATTAATTTCACACATGAATATCGAATAATTAAAAATTGTGATAAAACTGTGATAAACTCCTCAACATCAAATATAATTGAGGATAATAAAATTGCATAGTATATTTTGCAACAAATAAACATATAAATAATGGAGGATATATACCACAGCAAATACTTTGTGTACATTAAAAGCACACTTATTTCATAATTATCCTCTTGGTCATAGGTGTTATTGTACAAATTACTATTTATAAGCAGCATGCAGTTTTAGTGCAACTTCAACAAGAAAATATTTACAATTTAATTTTATATTGAATGAAACACGTTCAGAATAACAATATTTGGTCATATTAAATTGCTTAAATAAAGAATTGATCTGATTTATTAAAAATAATTATCTTATGTATATAAATTAAGTTTTATAACATATGAATTAGCGAATATATTTACTGGCAATATACATATAAAGTTATATTTTTTATATAGTTATTCTGAATGTTTCTTCATACATACTGTCTAATTAACAAAACATATAATCTACAAATGGTCTTTAATGAAATACAAAAACTGGATTTTTCTTATTTTAAGCTAAAGAAGTTATAATATATAAAAAATAAATATAGCTTAGACTAGCACTGCTGGCGATCACACGCCATTACACAATTGATAGTTGATAGCTGCCTAATATTACATTCGGTATAAGTAAGTTATTGTTTCTATAAACAGGTATTGATTTAGCATTCTAAGACTTCATTAAATATTTTTCAATTACCTTGGAAGCATTTTCAACTTTTTTGTCTTTCTTAACATATTAAGTACATGATACTAGCACCGCAGAATATCTTTGTACAACATAGAAAGGCATATCCATGAAATATTTTTTCTATAGATCTCTAATAACATGATAAATGTTTCAGTCAACCGATTATTTTTACTTATATGCAAGATTTCACAAATTGAACTTTGAAAAAGTATAAGTAAGACTCAGGTAAAATGTTTAATATTATATCCTATACATTTTTATATGTATAAATGCCAATTTAATGTATTTAACATTTTTTTTTCAAAAATATTCAAATATATCTTCAATACTTTAAAAAGAATTTTGTTAGTAAGTCAGTACAAAAACTTTCGAATGAACTAAAAAATAATTAATAAATTATTTAAAAATTAATTACAATGTAAAAATGATAAAAAAAAAGTTAAACTTCCTTCAAAGTTTATCTTTTTTCCTTTCTTTAATTCTATAATGTTTTATATACATTAAGATATATTCTACAATACTGATTATTATTCAGGAAATTATTAGAAAAACATATAAGTTCTGGAATAAAAATTTGTTCTTTTATATATATTTAACTTTTCATAATAAGATCAAAAAAAGAAAAGAATTATTTTGATTCTCCATAAAATAGCGTAGAATATACGCAACATGTAAATAAGTTTTGATTAACTTTTATATGTCTAATTTAAATCATAGTTAGTTGTTATTTAGTATAGAGTCAATAAATTAAACACAAGATTAAACATAACAAAATTAAGTTAAGTTCAATTTGTTTTAGAAACTACGAAAATGCAGAATATAAATTAAAATAGAGAGTTTCATAAACTGATTTCCTTTCTATTTTCTATCCAAGTTGATTGAAAAAAGAAAAGAAATACATTTACAATATTCTAATTATGTATTAGCATTTTAAGTAAATACAAAATAATTTCTAAAATATTCGTGCATTTAAAACTTTAATAAAAAAAAAAGAAAGAAAAAACACTTTATATAACCACTGTAAAGGAATGTATCGATCATTATTGTTATTATATTGTTAAACAATAATTGTCCAATATATACCTATATGTACAATAGTGATTATGTATATGGAGTGTCCTTCTTCTAAATTTTTGTATATCACGCATTAGATGGCTATATACTTTTTATAAATGAACTAAGTATGTATGCCAAACATTTTGCTATGTATATGCCAATTATTTCAATACATACTGTTTTTATATATAAAGGAAATATTGTTTTAACTGCACATGGCATTCCTAAATTAAACATATTATTCTAACAGCTTATAAATGCATTAAAATTGCTACTGTACAAACTTTTCACACGTGTATCTAGTGCCATGGTACCTGTATAAGGAGTAAAAATTAATAAAATAATATAAGAAACCTAATAATTTAATATCAAAAAAAAACCATATATCTATTATAATTCTTACAAATTACTGATATTTCATATCTAAGCAAACCCAGGAAAACATTGTGATTTTATGAAAAGTTACTATTATCTATTATTCATAATATAAAATTATTCTATAAGTATACATACATATATTGTCACAAAGTAAAATTAAAAAAATCATAAATGATTCTGTTAAGTAATCATCAATGTTTTCCTGATTATATGTTTCATTCTGTTGTTATGCAATAATTAGCTTTAACATTTAAATATCTTTTTCAGTCACAAAAATTTTGATGGAATGTAAATTATGATTAACATTAATATTTGTAATAAATATGAGCAGACAGTTATAAAACTGAAGGAACAACAAATTCATTCTCTCATTTTCTCAATTCTCATATCTAAGATATTATTAACAAACAAATGAATGTATAGAATTTAATCTTTAATATTTTGAAAAAAGGATCTAATATCATAAATTTTATAATATAATAAGTATATGCAATTTTATATACGTTTTTTCAGAGTATTTGAATTAAAATATTTACCGCTTCTCAAAGTTTTTCAAGTACTCATGCAAATAATAGAAATATATTGTATTTATATGCTAAATGCTAACAGCAGATGCAGAATGTGCGGAATGTATGAATAAAATATTTATAATACCTAAAATACGATTTAAAAACGTTCCACAGTATTGAATGGTCAATGCAAGAATTGTCATTTTGATATTTATACTATTTCTACAAAATATAAATGAGACATATCAGTTCTTTATCAAATTAAAAACAGTCTAATTGAATACAAGAGTCTTTTATAAGAATGTCTCGGTATATGGAATGTTACATTCTTATTGTATTTGATGACCAATATGAATACATGATAAAATGTTTTGCAGGAGGCAGTGCTTTGACAACGTGCATCGCTGTATTTTCTAATTATGATTCGATAAATTTTTGCTGCATCATAAACTGTTTGATTCATGTGATTCCAATTAAGTATTACTTTCAAGATTGACAAAACTTTTCCAATCCCTAATTTTTATCATTTCTTTTCATCTTAAATAAGCCAATGCTATGATAAAAATTCTCTTTCTAATTCAGAAATGCTTGGTTTCCTATTTCTATTCATTCGTCGATTAGCTTGTAAAGGTACGGTTGCATCTTGATTCTGTCCATGTACAGGAATATCAAGTAATGTTTCTCTATGATCACGTGAAACTCCATCTCGATCAAATGTTACTGGAGAAAATCGAACCCTACTTATAGAAATTTGGCTATCTTTAGCTGAAACATAACTTGAATCCTCAGAAGTTAAAGAGTCCGGTGGAGTAGGATTTGTTGGAGTACCCGAACCTGAATTATTTTTACTTACGCTTTTATTTGGAGAATTATACGAGTAATTAGAACGTTTTAAACTTGAACGTAATCGACTAACTACTTCTAAATTACTAGGTCGTTCTCCAGAATTTGAATTTGAATCGTGTGAGTTCTGACGCGTCAATAATTGAGAACCATATTCATGATTAAGCATACTAGAACTATATGTTCCAACATTTGAAACAATATTTGAAGATCGTTGGTAATAATGTCCAGGTGAATATAAAGAATAATCATCCTCATCTTCTAAACGAAATGTTGGGTTAATATTACTTTGACTTGATGTACTTGCATTTGAAACATTTGATGAAGTACGATGATGGGTATATGAAGGAAGTCTCGACACTGGTCGAGCTGGACTATTTATGCTGCTTGGATTATCATAAGCATGTGGAAATTCAGAACACTCAAGCATTCTATCACTGAAAGAAAGAAAAATTTAAGTGTAACTATAATATTGAAAAATTTATGTTTGTTTAGAAAAAATTTATGTTAGTGATAAGAATTACTTACTGATAATCTGTAGGTACAAAATATGTTGGTTCTGGAGGTCTATAATATTCTGGTGGAACAACTGCATATACTGGAGGCCCATAGTCTGGAAAAGGAGTAACATTACCCATGTATATTGTTGGTACTCTTTCCATTCGATCAACTCTTCCAGCATCATGTATATACACATCTTCATTACTAGTGCTGCTGCTCTTTCTTCTGGGACTTGGTGTTGGTGCATTAGAACTTGTACTGCTTGCATAGTGTTGTGGTGAATCAGTAAATCTTAAAGGTTTATCAGGCATTACACTGGGTGGAAGACCAGGTGCTATACCACCCATATTACTTAAGAATGGTCTGTAAAGATTGTTTTAGTATATATATAATTTTTATATTTTAACATTTTAATAATATAATGTAATATAATTTAATGTTCTAATTTCATACCTGTAATGTCTTGCTGGTCCATGATACGTATTATGAGGATAACCACTACTTGAACTAAATTCATAATCAGGTCCAAGATAACCAGAATTACGGTTTGAACCAGTGTCTGCTTGAAACCACCATCGTGGAGACTCATCTTCACATTCACCAAGCCTTGGATATAATCTTGGATGAATTGGAGATATGTTTGACATTCTTACATCATATCCAGTAGCTACTCCAGCTAACATAGCTGCAATATTGTACAAAACCAGCTCTATTATGCTTAACTTTGGCTTCTTCATTTCTCCATTATAAAGAGTTGGCATTGGTACAGGCATTGGCATAATGTAAGGTCCAGTCAAACCAGGCTTCAAAGGATAATCTGATGTTACCCAATCAGTTGAAAGATCAGGTGGTAAAGTTGTATAATCTACAAAAATAATCAGATTTCTACAATAATAATGGTGATATTGCTATATATTTATAAAGGTATATGTACTTAGGAATGTGAAATATGATTAAAGTATTTACTTTCCTTTTTTATAATATCAAATTAATCAAACTATTATGTCATGATTATTACTTTTTATTTCTTACCTTTGTGCAAATTTTACAAGCCTTTTATAAATATTACATATGTTTATTATGCCAAATTTAATGTAAACAGTTTAGTATCCAAGTTATAACATGCTAACTTGTTATTAAATTACTTACAATTATTTATGTGTATAAGCACAATGTATTGCGTGCATCATATTAAAATATTACATGCCATAAATTTTGAACTATTTCTTATTATCAATGATTTTCAAAAAGCTTATACATTATTATTTAAAATTCATGTTAAATGCATAAAACCCATATTTTGAAATATTGAAAAATATTGAAAAAAGTGAAGCAGAGTGTAAAGAAAGAAGAAGATGAAAACTACTGTTAAAACAATATGTGTAAGCACTAATTTTAATCAGATTTCTACAATAATAATCAAAATCAAATTTTTTTCATTCTAGATAATTTTCATTTCTTTATTTTAGAATATTTTTCTGTCAATACTTTTTATTACAAATTTTGTTTGTTCAATAATAAATAAATAAAAAATAGTCATGTACAATATAAACACAAAATGTTTATATATTACATTTAAATTAATATATAAAATGGGGATATACAAAATACAACGATGTGCTTGTCACAAATGAGATTGGAATTTTGAGGCAAGAAAAAGACCAAACCCAAATGGCCTTAACTGTTAGGATCCTACTGGAAGCATGCAAAAGGATTTTTTTACGCTCGGTTATAAGTAATTATATAAAAAATTAACTTGTATAGAAAATAAATAATATTAAATATTTATTGTTTGTTTCATTTTCAGTTAGTATATTAATTAAAACAAATATGTTAAAGATTATTGATTTATAAAGATAATATTCAAAAAATATGATTTTAGCATAAAATGTATATATAAATATAATAATTAAAATATATTTGTCTAATATATAGTAATTTGTTTATTCATAGGAAACCGAGCGTAAAAATTCAGAAAACGAAAAAACAAAATTCAATGTGTCCAACTGAAAAAGTTTTATTGAAAAAATTTCTATTTCTAAATACAAGTGTGCGTGTTGCTTCATGTGTTGTATGTAACGTGTGCAAAATTTTAGAAATTTCTAAAAAATGTCGGAAATCTATGATAATACAAAAATGAAATCGCTGTTAAATTAGGCTGGATAATTAACGAAATCTGAAACTAATCCAAATGCATATAAAGCCTTAAGAAAAAAGATACAACTCTACTTTCGCAATCAAAATGTGATATTTTCCTATTATAATTTTAATTTAATTTCTTTCTAATTTCGCGATTACAATTATGCAAAAACACTCTTTTCCATAAACGCCTCTAACTAATACAGACAATTTTAATATAGAACTTTTTGTTGTAGTGGCAGAAGCACATGATCTTTTTTGACATAATAAAAGGCTGTTAGCTCTGCTTTGTTAGAATGTTATATACTCCAGATAACATCAGAAAAGAACCAACACCAGAAAGATTGCATTTACATTTTATATATTCATTAAATTACAGTTCAAAATATGAAGTTTTTATCAGTTTAAATTAGGATAAATAATTTTTAGATTATTGCAGGGTACTGACTACCCTTTATTAAAATAATGCTAGAGTAATATATCTATTATGTAATTTGATAGACATCAATTAAAATTATTTAACAAAATTATCAATTATTATAAAACGAATAATAAAACGAATTTTTATTCTTTATTTGATTCCTGATAAAATTAAAAATTACTTCTTATGAGATACATAATAATAATATGTACCATTCCAAAAATTCAACAGAAAGAAATAGTCTTAAACATAATATCAACATAAAAAAGGAAAACATAGTTTATCATTAAACGCGTGAAACTGTACATCTACCCTTAAAAATATATGTATATATTAAAGATGTTCTTTTTAGATAATCAGTAAATAAGAAATTTAACCGAACTGCATATTCATGCACTCTAATGAAAATAGCTTTAAGCACAATCTACTTAAATACAATTTAGCAAAACAAAAATGAAAAAGAAAAATATAAACATATAAAGGCACTATCCATTTGAGATCTGTACTTTCATAATAATTAAAACGAAAAAATAGAAATATCATTGGCCAGAAATATTAAAAAAAAAAAAAACAATCAGGTCTCTTATAAAATGTGAAACAATTGCGCAGCAATATAAAGAGACTTACGAGTGGGATAGATGTTTTCCTCAGAAAGGCCTGCAGTAAAGAAAATATAGGACTGTTACTAAAACATATAAAACAAAAAGAAGATATTTTCGAGATACGCGTCTACGAGTAGTATGCACATCTTTATCTTTGTGAAATGCAATGCTATTTATCATTCTTCTTTAAAAATTTCTCGGTATTCGAAATCTTAGACGAGTTGTAAATAATTGTATTCACATCTTCGGAACTTCTATGGGAAGGAGCATCTCTCAAGAATTCAATTAAATTTTTCTTCCCTCCGTAATTAATTTGGAAATTTTGACGTTCATAGTCCTGTATATAACCAGATGCATGTATAACTGAATTGATATTATCAACATGATCTTCACAACTACGCAAGTACTCGTTACTTTTCGATTTTTTATTTAATGAGGATTTCAAATTAAAACTTTGATCTACTTGCGGAATGCGTTGTTTTAAACACGCATCTGACGTGCCACTAACACAATCAAATGAGGTAAGGGATTTCTTGCATTTATTATCTGGGAATAAACTTAAAGAATTTTTCGAAATAGAACTATCATTTGAATGTTCGGAATCAAAATTACAAAGTTCTGACTCGAGGCTTTCGAAATCTATTCCTTCCCGTGAGTTAGCGGTCAAGAATTTAGGCATTGCACTACTTTGATCGGAGTCACGTCGATTAAATTGCGGTATAGATATTGTATTGTCTAAAGCACTGTATTCTACTTTAACAGCAGCAGTTTTATCGTCCAGAGCGTCTCGACTTCCCCAAGCTTTCATCTTATTAAAAACTCTTAAAGGACTTTTAGAAATTCTGGATTTATGGTGAAACTTTTTACCTATAGAGTTTTCCGGGCTCGATTCTAATCCATCTGTATCATTGATTTTAATCGTAACAGAATTTTTTCGTTCTGCACTATGCGGAGAATTTAAAGAACTTTTCCTTGATCCAGAGGGGGAACGAAAGAAATCAGCAAAAGCGGCTAACCGCGATTCCGAGCTATCTCGGCGTTTCGATTCTTTTGATTTACTTCTTTCGCGTTTCTTCTTTTTCACACGTTTCGCAGTACCAACCAAACTAGATGCTACGCTTTGCACAAAATTTGAAGAATACGATTGTTCCCAGTCACCAATCACATGTTTTTGACATCTAGGAGATGAAGTTTTTAAAGTGTTTCCAACTGTAGATTTTGAGTAATTGTCCATGACTAAATGGTCATCCGAGAAATGAGTTTTAAGATTATTTGTCGATTTGTTATGCAAGACCACAGATTCATAAATATCATTGTCCACAATAACTGAGTCTTCACCTATATTGCAAGGTGGACAGCTCGAACTTTGCACAATGTTGTTAGAATTTTCTGGAATGTTGTTATAGCTAATCCTAACGTGACAGTTAAATCCTGGTTGACTGTCTATCAAATTATTTGCTGAAGAGTACAACTTTCTGGAGGAGGGGTTACCTATTTCTTGAAGAAGCGGGGAACGATGTGCCAACAGGGCGGTACGTAGGGGTGTCTTTTCAAGATCTGGAGCAGAGCGAGACCACCGCTTGCCACCTGGAGATGCAGGATTTGGTGGTTGCGTGATAATAGCCCCACGTTCGCGTTGGTGGAGTGTAGATGGTCCCCAAGTCTTACCCTTTACTCCATCTGCTGGTACTAAGGAGGAAGACAAAAAACAAAACGCTACTCACTACAACACTAAGTTTCCCTCCTACCCTAGAATCTGTTAAACTTTTTCCGCGCTTCAAAAAGATAAAGGTGTTTCACAAAGATTATTAGCAGTTACTCATCATTAAGAATATTCTCAAAAAACGTTAGTTCTCAAAATATAAAATGTTTTACATTTAGTTTTCTATATTAAATGATTGCAATTGTGCAGTTCTTCTAATTTTCAAATTATCATTTTTTTTTCTACATTGTTACTAAAGAAAAAAAAAGAAAACAAAAAAAA
>CAJDYZ010000380.1:7490-17929 GCA_903986555.1 Heterotrigona itama
AAAGTGAAGGGAACGTTAGCGAAAGGCAAAAAGCGGAGCAGCACTGAAAATAATCGTTAAACTCGCGTCGTAAATTATGCAACCGTGGTCCCGCTGCTCTCGTCTTTTCTCCCCCCAAGAAGATGCTCTTTCCTCCACTTCCCTTCGGTGGAGAACGTGGCTGCGTTCACGGACCGTTACGCCGCGATTACGCGCCACCTCGAACGCAAACAATGCGTGCATTCTGCGGTGCGGCGAGAGTCACGGTGGATTCGTGCCGGTGGATCGCGCGGACCCGCGCGTCGACTTTCCAGCAATTATCCCCGGTCTCTTTGTGACGATTCGTAAGGAAAACTCGCGGCGATGGAAATTTAAACGGCAGCGCCGTTTAAGCGGAACAGTTACCATTATATTTCTTTACTCGTTTAATGGCGGGTGATTATCGCCGATTCTTCTTTAGTTATTCTTTGCCGGGGGAATCTCTAATGACAATTTGTGCCGGGGGACGCTCTAATGACATTAAAAGTTAACGACCAGCGTATGGTAATATCGTAATTTCTATTTCAAGTATATACATATATTTTTTTGTTTTTTCATAAAGAATATATTTGCGATAAGCTATGAACACAAGGTGAAAAAAGTCCTTGTCACCAGCTTGATACCGACGTAAATAATCGAAACGAAAGACGCGCTGTGATCAACAGGGAAGATTGATCAGAGATTTACCGAAAGTAAAAATAAAATCCGAGAATGTCAAACGAGAAGTAATTACACCGGTCTCTTGCGACGCGATGGGAACACTTTGTCGCGTGTTTAGCGATACCCTTAGCACGACTGCCGTTTTTCGTGTGCTTCGTCCTCCCTGGTGAGCTATCGCGATAGCACCAGGCGGAAATAATAAACGTTTCGATACAAGGGAATATACGGCCGCGGCAATTACGCGATCGAAGCGAAGTTGAAATTCACGGTCACGAATCGCTCGTAAAAGCGGTCGTTAAAGGACAGAGACCGTGGTCAAAGTGCATGCATCCCGTTTAATTTGCTTCTGGCTTGGCCACGAGGGAAAAGCATCGTTGCAAGCATCGTTCTTAGAAATTCGCCAATAACTCGAATAATGGTTAAACGTTGTTGTTCGAAGCCCAGGAGCAGGTACATACGATACATACATGCGTAACGAATCTTGACGCGTCTCAGCAATATCACGGAAGAAACAGCGATAGTCAGTAGTCGTTGTCGTCGTTGTCGCCGACGTAGACGCGCGACAGTAGTTCGTGTGATGTCCGAGTGATTAATGAAAGCCAGAATGTGTAACACGTCACGTGACGCCAGCGCAGAAGGCTGTGCCTTGGCAATAAGCAGCGGGTGGAGAAGCAATCAGCTAAATCATTTCCTGGCCAAGCCATCGGGTTTCTAGGTCACGGTACACTTTTGCCGGAAGATGCACGAACGATAGCGACGTTCGCCACGAAATTCGTTCGATCGATACGACTGATTCGAGTAACAAGAGACGATTCCTGTTGATAGATGACTGACGATACTTGTCTGCCTACCAGTTATTTATCACTCCCGCCATGCGAGCCTTGTGACCGTAATTTTTTCAAGAACAACAGAATTACGACGAACGCGTGTTTCTTTAATGGCTGAACGGAGGCCATAGATATGATTCAGTAATTATAAAATAGAGTTATCTTCGAATACAGTTTTTTCTTCTCGCTCGTCAATAACGGGATTCATTTTTCTACAAGCTCGGGGAAAAGATATTTTCTAGCAAGAAACGATGCACGACTATTTTAAAATTTTTAAACTTGTTGCAGTGTCAGACAACACGATTCGAAACGTGCGTTAGTTCCGTTCTGTGCGCCGATTCTGCCTTGAATTCGCAGGGTTTAAATTCGACACGCTACTTTTTTATTGTTGCTACGATCAGCCTCGTGGAAAAGGAAGCACTCTCGGCTCATTCATCGAGATTTTCTTCTACCGGATCTCATGGATCTTCTCGATAGTTCGAGTATTTGCGACTTCGCAAAACGTCATACAGTGCAAGAACGGACCTATTATCAAGGAAAGCAATTAGAGAGCAACCGTTAGAAACCGAGGAAATTAGAGACGAAGCATCTCAGTTCAATTCATAATTGGAGGGGTGACTAGCGTGGCACGCGACGAAGTACGGGAGTTTACTCTAAAAGCAGAGAGATTATTCCCTGTGTTATTTAAAACATCTGTACCGTGATAAAATTTGATTAAAACTCGTTGCTTCGGGTAATTTGGGATCTTCGACATGGCTGAAAAGTATTTAATTCCGCGGCAGGCTGCCTTTAAAGCGTAACATAAAATATTCAACCCTGTCCTCCGCAGGGACGCCGGCTGTGCTTGACGTTAAGGCGGAGCGTTTAAAGGGTATGGAGAGCTTGGCTTTAGCGAGTCCGTAGGAAATAGGATTTTTCAATTTGACCGGCGCATCGAACTTAGAGTAACGAACTCTGAACGCAACATTTTCTACGGGAACACAGTCTTTTCACTCGTCTTACGGAGAAAATTAGAAAAGACGAATAAAGAACGTATGATTTCAATGAAAAAAAAAAAAAAAAAAAAGAAAAAAAAAGAAAAGAAGGAGAAAACTAGATCACTGACAACGACGTCAATTAAATTCCATGGAATACGTCGCGATACGCGTACGAAGTGCAAGGTTCCTCTTTTCCAAAGACAACATTGTAATCATGACTCTAAAGCGATCTTCTAACGGGAATCGAGACACTTCCAATCTGCATACCTAAATTTCCTCGTTGAAATATTCAACAGTCACCAACGACGGCGTCGCAATTATACGGTCTTGAATACCTTCTAATATCCAACGGCTAAGCGCAATTAACAATCCCGCTTGCCAGCGGCCGTTAATAAAAAATTACGGTTCAACGTTCGATATCAGTCGCGGTTTAATCGTTTTGAAACACGCTGCAATTACAAGGAAACTTCCATTCGAAGTTAGAGTTGTTTTCAGATTTCCACTCTTCCAAAGAAAAAAAAAAAAAAAAAAGAATGGAAAGGAAGTACGAAAACTATAATGACAAGAAGAGAGATTTCCTTTCTAGTCGCGATGAAAAATATTAGTAACAGAGATAGAGAAAGAATCCTGGGAAGGCTGGGGGGGGGGGAGAGACACGAACGACCACGAATTCCTCCGCATGTTGGAACTTATTCAGAGACGTTGCGGAAAGCGCAGCCGGCGGCCTGCGAAATACTGCACGAGTGTGTGCAACGCTCGGGGTTTTATGTGTCGTCGAGGCGGACGCTTTCCGGTTAACCGCGAACTCGAAACCCTCGACCCTCGACAACAAGTCCCGGTTCGCTTGGTCCACTTTCGTGGTCCACGATCGCCTGCAGCCGAAACTTTTTCTTCCAGCAACGTGACGATACACGAGCCGATCGTTTGTCGACTCGCCGTATACACGCACTATGACACACGCACACGAACGCGACGAATACACGTGCGCGGAACGTAGGAAACGTAAGTGACACCGAGGAGCTTCTCGAGGAGAAACGAAGGAAGATTGGCTACGCCACCGTATCAGGAATTCCTTTTTCCAGCGGCAGCTGAATTTCCGTGGCGCCCGGTCGACGTCGTCGTTTCTTCCTCTCTCTTTCTCTCTCTCTCTCTCTCTCTCTCTCCCCGTCGCGTTTTAATTTCTTACAACGCAATGTTCAGAGAGGAAACGCATTTGGAGCTGCAGCCAACCAGCCCTCCGCTCCGAAACAAGTTTATGCCTTGAGGACAACGTCTCGGGTGTGGAGTGCTCGGCTCGATTGCCCGCTCGAGACTTTTATTTCGTCCGAAATAAGATATGGAGCTACCTTGTCGCTTATGTAAACGTTTCATTAAGCGGATGATTGGTGTATCCTCTCTGATTCATACGGGACGAATCGAAAGGCGAGGACACGGGACGGGCAAGCGAAACAGGCGGTGAGTAGTGCGATCCTCGATGAAAGAGATTCAGTGAACAGCTTGTTCGGAAAGGGGTTCCTTAAGAATTTACAGGCAAACCAATTTACGTCGCGATGAATTATCTACGCCGAATTTTCTCTCTGCCGATACATCCCGACGACGACACGATGCTGCCGTCAGCACGGCGAATCGTGAATAAGTCTCAAACGTAACCGGGGGGGGGGATGTTGTAACAGGCAATTAGTCTGTCCTCGGTTTTGTTCATTTTAATGCGAACGGTTTTCGATCGCCCTAAGGCTGTAATCCTCTTTTTCCGTAATGTTCGATATGTGGAAATTAAAGTCGTCGCACACCTGCGCCGAGAAGTTTCGGGACAAGCACTGTACTTGATGTAAAATTGGAAAAATTAAATGACACTTTATATAACGAAGAATTTGCAACGCAATATGAAACGAGTAATTAAAGTAAACAATAAGCAAGCAAACAAATATGAAATATAACATAAATATAAAATGTAAACGAGACAAGTAAGCAAACAAATGTAGTACAAGCAAATGTAAAATAAATATTTAAAAAATAACTTTCCAACGAGAGTGTGATCAACTGTGAATTATATTATTTATGAAAACAGTCGTTGGAATCGAAGCGCGAGAGATACTGCAGAAACGAGCGAATCGTTGTTAATTTACGAAAGCCTCGTTGCAGCCGTGCAAGAAATAATATCAGAGATACTTTAACGATGGGAAAAGTTAGCCAGGTGATAAACTACGAAACGTTCGTTGCTGCTTCGACCAACTGGGTCGTTGAATAATCAGAGCAACGAGACCGCGCGGCGAGAATCTCACCGGTTATTGTTACTACTATCTCGAAAGTTTGTAGTTGATTTTGAACGGCGTATCTCCAGTCGACGTAACAAAATAAAATCACCGTTACTGCGGTGCGCCGATAACGCGTTACGTCCCTGGACGATCGTTTGAAACGCCTGAAACGATTCCCTGTGACTTTGGTTCCTTACGCGTTTAGGATTGAAGATCGCTCCTCTCACTCTACTATCAATTACATTTGAACTTCGTTTTCCCCGACGACGGGGAATATCATTTATGAATATTGCACCAAGTATTTTACAGCTTGTATCGTAAATAATTTTCGCGACGATTGAAATCAATTGATAATTTGACACAAGCAATCGTAATCACTAGATCACCGAGAGTTCATAATCGTAAGAAATGAATAATCCTGGAGATTGCTCGTCTTATTCGCTTGTTCGCGAGGAGAGGCTGCGAGAACTTGGATCAATAATTTACGATTATTTGCATGCGAGAACGAATCCGCAGTCGGCCAGAATCCTGTGATTCGTCACGCCAACTCGTGTCCAGGTTTCCATTCGTTATTTACCAAGAGATAAATTACGCCGGAGAATAGGACTCTAGGAATCGTCGATATATCGATCTGGTTCCGTAAGTTATGTCAATAATTTGCCTGTGAGTACTCTCTCCTCGCTTCTGACGTTCTGACTTGCGTATTACGCCTACGTGGGATATTACAGAAGACAATCGGTGACTTTCTTCACAATCTACAGACGAGCATACCATGATGGTGTCAGCTGACGACGTTTATACGCACCAGCCAGACTACTACACGCGAGTTTCCAACCAATTCCATCGAACGCACGCGCGCTTACACGTACGCGTGCAATCGCGTTTAGAGGGTAATAACGTGTAATTATGGAATGAGTCGGTCCAATTTCTAAGGGTACAATTTTCGCTGGTGACTTGGACAGACGTGGCTTGCGAAGCTCGTGCGTGGTGTAACCTCGTGATGGAATAGCCGGTTAGTTGCCTAGTTTTCGAGGCAACCCTCGCGATAGCGCTTACGTGTCCAGGCCAGATTGTCAGGTTGATCGCTTAATCGCCGGCTGGCGCTGGGATTACACCGGCACCAGGCGAAATAAGTTCATTTTTCGCAACCACGTAAATTGGTTTCGGTGTTTGCCAGCGGGAGCTAACTGCCGGGTTCGTGGCCCTCGTAGCCTGTAATTTCGCCCTCGCGGAACGCAGTGGCGGGAGGCGACGACTTCCCGACGTATTCTACCTACCAAGTGATAATACTCATGATAGAGAAGAAGCCAGGGGGATCTTGATAATTTTCCAAGGGTCTGAGCTTCCTTTGACGGACGATATCGTTTCGGATAACATTCTGACGTCTTGTTCCACGCCAACGCACGTTTATCGTTAATCGAAAGGATCTTCCCGCGAATCGCTGTTCTCACCGATAAAGAGATGAGAGGAAGGAGAAGAAGAAGAAAGAAGAAGAAGAAGAAAAAGAAGAAGAAGGGAAAGTAAAACGGAGAAAGATAGAAGCCGTTGGAAAACAAGCGCAACGAGCCTCGTAAGATCCATCTATTTCGAGTCGACGAGTGGAAAAGTTTTAAGTTTCAGCGACGAGTCAGCCAGCCAGCCAGCCAGCCAGCCAGCCAGACTGCCTACGGGGAATACGGGAGGGTAGAGGTGAGCACGAAGAAAGGGGTCGGTGAAAGTTTTGTACCCTCGTCAGGAAGGGTGGATGCTCCCGTGAAAAGCATCGGGCGGCCGGAAGTCGAGACAAAGGCTGACTTCCACGCCGACTACCGAGCTGTGCACGCGTTCCTTTTCCGACCGTTATTAATGAGCCTATCCCGGAAATTAAGCAGCCGGCCATCAAGGTGACAGCCTCGCTGGATTTCGCGCGAAAGCGAAAGTGTCGATGTTTCGAAGTGAAAAATTATCCGCGGAACCGTGTCCCGCTGCGAATGGTCCCAGCAATTTGCTTGGCCGTGATACAACCTGTTAAAAGTAGCCTTGGTTATCGCGTAACTCCGGGCAGGAGTAATTAAGAATGATTAATACCAATCGACGACGAATGATCCATCTGCGCGTCTTCGAAAGGAATTTCAAATCGAATCGATCCCTTTAAATCCAGCGACAATGCGACTTTCTCTCATATTCATTTTACACGACCGCGATCGTGCGCGTTTCTACCTCGTAACGTAACTGCAGAGAAATGAACGCTCTGAAAGAGAAAAATAGAAACTCTCGGCTGTCGTCGCTGGTGAACGGACGCGAGTATGAGGGTACAACCGAAGGATGTTAAAGGGCAATCGAAAATGCCGTACGTATCTGTCTAGACTCCGCTTCGAAACTTATCCCGCCTTTGCGCATATAAAACACTTCTTATCTGAACGCATTAGCTCGGCAGCGAAACCCACTGAATAACAATGGCAGGGCATTACGCCCTTTCGAGACCGAAACTTATCCACCACGCTATCTGCTCCACGGTGCTCGAGCCAATACTCTGCTTTTTCCTCGCGCTACCGCGGATACAAGTGCACTAAAGAATAGATTGGCAACGGGGTCGCTCGAATATGAAAGTTAGTCGTAAATTTTCTACATTTGATACTTGTCCGACACTGCGTGTTTCTTGCTTTCATTCTTTCTGATTTCGTATGTAATTTAGTGCCAAAGTCCCTAAGACTACCAGTACGTCGAAGAAGGAATAAAACAAACTATACAGAAAGAAGAAATACATGCTCAATTTGCAACACATGCAGAGAAAAAAATCTACAACTAGATTACCCTATAAATTGATCGAGGAAGAAACCCTTGCAATAAAAAACGAAGAAGAAGACGCTTTTTTGAGAAATATTCGAATACGTGCAACAACATTCGACAATATGTGAGATAAACCATAAAAATAAGGGCTTCTTGCAAGGACGAATCAAAGAGGAGGTGATCTGAAGCAACAAAGCCAATCAAAAACAAGAGTGTTAAGTAAGCAAATAATATATATATAAAAGATATTGCTAGATATATAAAATAGGATATTCCCAAGTTACTAGAATCAAGCGTAATGAGTTAAAATAAAATTCGTAACGTACAAATAAATTGAATCAATCAATGTATTTATTGGAATTTCCCTTCTCACCGTTTCTACTCGTTCTTGGAAAACCTACATTTTTAAATCGACTATACTGTTTAACAAGCGTTTCATTTCAAGAATCATTCGAAAAGTGCAGGTGGTGTTACTGCCGTTCTGCCGCTATCGCGCAAAGGAAGAAGACGAATGCGGAAAACTTTGTGATCCTCGAGCAAGTAGTTCAACTCTCGTTCTAGCTGACAACGTTAATTCTCAGATGATAGGCCGGAGATGTACAGCCGTTGTTCCTCTATTGGAGGAGATTGTTAACTGGTCGCTTGTTGCCAGCACTCGCGACAGTTTCAATATCCATCTCATACGCGTCGTTTCAATTTGTTCTCGACCGTTGCCGTTGACAAATATTGCAGATGCCCGGTTTTCCGATAGTCTGCGCCTGTCGCATCGCGGCGAACGAAATTGCTCGGCAGAGAAAGGTAGCAGGCTGGCTCCGGTGACATCCCGTTCGCGAGACGCTCTTATTGTTTTAAGGTAGACAGCTTTATTTACTGCCCGACTAACCACGAAGAGAGGCCCGTTCTCCTTTGCCTTGTACCAAATTGCCGGGTTGGAAAAGCCGACGTCGCGACGCGCGCGTCGTCTCCTCGCCCGGCAGCCGGTTTCTCCTCTGCGTCGAGATTTACTCGATTGATCGCAGACTTCGTTGCGAACCAGGCAAGAGAAACTCTGAACAAGAAGCAGGACGGGGGACGCGTGAATTATTTTTTTTCTTTTTTCTTCATCGTACGGACCTGGGTCTTCGTGAATACAAACGCGTGGTGAACGCGTTCGAGGGGAAATTTTCTCAAGAAGTGAGACAGGAGTTTTCGTCGTTTCGATGCAAAGCGTCGGGGGACGTTTGGCTGGAAAGGTATGCGACCTCTCTCACGCGATCTTTCTCGCGAGGAGGATGACCGTGGTGTCTCCTTTTCCCATTCTGTGCTATGCACGTCGCCCGAACGTTGTATGGAAAAAGCAGAGAGCGACCATGGGATTTGCGAGCTTACGTCTCGCTGTAATGCGACCGTTTCCTGGCGCGGAACGACCACCGTTCAATGCACGGCCACGATAGATTGGGACACTTTGGTGAATGCGAGAAACGTGTTTCGCGAACGTCCTGTTAAAAATGTGCGAAATAAACTCGACGTTTGAACGGATGCGAGGAAACGAGCTCGAGTATTTTTCCCTTGCACGCGGCCATTTTTAGTAGATTCGTTGAAACGGCTTCGTTATTCAGAGAGAAGCAGACGAGGTGTTGTTCTCGGGGTGTATTCTTCCAGCCGTTGAAACGGCGATCGTTCTCCCCGGTCGTAAAAATACACCGGTGAAAGTAAAAGAATATATGGTTACCTCCAAATCGTTCTCTCTCTCTCGGCGGCATAAATATTTATTTTGCATTTACACTTGACGGAGGCTGACCCAAATCTGCCACGGAATCTCGGAGAAATAAACAACAGGCGGCTTGAAAAAGGAAGAAGAATGGAGGAGGGAAGAAGAGCAGACGAGAGCACGGGGAGTCGTAGCCGACGTAAATAAAAACCGAATTTAAAATAGAAAATATATCTCCGGGCTGACTATGTCCCCCGTGCTGGGCGAACGCCGCAAGTCGAAGCGTTATTTTCTGAAAAACTATCATAACCCATGAAAGAAGAACGTCAACGGAGTGCCAGCTCGGTGAGCTTCTTACTCTGCGGGTCACTCGTCGACTTCGTGCCCGCATCGTCGCGCAACTTTGTTATTTATGAAATTCTCGCCATGGAGAATTACAGCCACAAGGGTGGCACGGCGACACCCTTGTTTCCTGCGGAATTCTCCACTCCTGCCCGAGATTCTTGCACGCCAATAAAGAAAAAAAAAGAAAAAAAAACGGAAGGAGGGGAGAAGTAATTTCTCTGGTAAATCCTTGTTCGTGATCGAGCGGGAAAGAAAGTACTGGCGCAGAATCGCGAGCTCCTCGTCGACGCCGGTCGTGAAAATGATCGATTTTTCTTTGAAACATGAATAATTCTAAACTCGAGTGCGAAAGAGGCGAATTATCGGAGGAAGGACAGAAGAATAGAATAAGGACACTCTGTCTGTGTAATTGGGGAAAGAAACGTGCGAACGAGAGAATCATCGTTGAGAGACGCGATATTCGGAGCATCAATGCGCGACAATGATATTGTCATCGGTTTCATCAGCAGGCAGCCGTTGATCATATTTAGGTCAGAATCATTAAGGATTGCCTTTCGCCCCGCGATACGAAAACATTGTGCCGCGTATACGCGCGGCTCGACCCGTTTCCGTTTTCGTTTCCGTTTCCCGACCTGGTCTGGTTACGCGGTTGCTTTTCTCCTCGCGGGTCAATACCTTTCCGGCCCCAATTATTCTCCACTCCGAGGACCGGAAAAACTTGAATGTTCCATTGAATCGTGTCCACCTTTCCTTTTTCGTCGTTCACGGCTGCCCGCGCCTCTTATCTTCGGGTCTTCGTTTCTTCCTCCCGCGGCTCTCTGTGTGTTCCATTTCACCCCGTCGTCTCGGGGGATGTCACCCCAGCTTTCTGATCTCTCTCTCTCTCTCTCTCTCTCTC
>CAJDYZ010000383.1:0-18080 GCA_903986555.1 Heterotrigona itama
AATGTAAAACAACTATTGTATGTCATCCATCTAAAGTACCAGAAATTGTTGATGCATTTAAAACGTAAGTTAATAATTGCTATAATGATATATTTTAATATAAATAAATGTAAATAAACATTTGTATTTATTTGTATATATGTATATTTTTTTTTTTATTACAGTCTCAATCACGATCTTAAATCATATAACACTCTTGAAGAAAGTTACTTAAATGATTGGTAAACTTTTTTTTAATATAAAAAAAACATGTCTGAAGTTTGGTAAAAATATATTACAATGATTGTGTTCAAAACACGGTTTCAAAATGAATTTAAGCACATTCATTATTCATTTTAAAATATGCTTGTTGATTTACATTTATAAATGAATATTGCTATAAAGAAACTAATAAGATTTAGTCAGAATATGTACTTTTATAACAATTAAATAATTCTACAAATTTGATACATTTCTGTATGTTTTATTATCCCTTATACAGTACATGCTGTTACGAAGTATTCAAAATACAGTAAACTTAGTTCATACAATAATTATGATACAGAAATATTTTCTATTTCTAGTGCTGATACACCTTTTTGTTTAATTGGTAAATAAACTCCACCATACACTTGTAGACCAAACATTGTGATAATTGCAGTGTCTAATGGTTCTGCATCAGGTACTTCACGTCCACGATAATATGGTTTAAAATTTGTCAAAGGCAATGTTACAGTTGAAAAATCAGTATCTGACATAGGTGCCTATTATAATTTAATATAACTTTTGTATTAAATTAATTTAAAAATTTTTATTATTTAAAAATTGTAAACTATGCTATTTAATCAAATTATTTGGAATATAAATTACAATTCATTATATACTCCAAGACTAGTTCAAGATAATGTAACTAAAGTTTACCATAAAAAATTGTTCATATGTTACATCTTCATTTGAATGAAGACCTTTGTGTCTAAGAACAACTTTGTAATGATTATTGTTGCCTTGACCTCGGCAATTGAGATCAATATTTTCAAAATTAGACAAATTTAAATTAGTCATTGTACGTATCCCTGCAAATCCTGCACCATTTGGTTGTGGATTTAAAAGAGTAAAGAATACAGCACGTTGAAAAACTTGTGTTGTTTGTAATACTAAAACAGCTTTTGATTTTCCTACTGTTCTAACAGTATCAGATATTTCTTTCCAATTATCCACATTTTCTACAGTTGTAAAATCAAAAAGTATTTCTTTATGCCTAGTTAATTATAAAAACAAACAATAAATCTTATTTACAAATAATATTGAAAAGTTATTTAATAGAAGCTATTTTTAAATATTAACTATATGTATTAACAAGTAGTGTTATTAGAAGTTACGAATTATTAAAACAGGTTATAATAAATACGAAGAAATACAATAAAAAAATTACAAGGTTAATATAACTGATAATTATTGTCATCAATTATCATCAACATTATTCATAATTTCATTATATTTATTTTAATAAAAAAATTCTTTATTCATTATATTTATTTTAATAAAGAAATTCTTTATTCATTATATTTATTTTAATGAAGAAATTCTTCTACTCTTTCCATAAAGAAATAAGAATCCATTTTTATTCAAAAAAAATGATTACTGTTACTAGAAATACAACTCACCCCCTCACTAAGTGAAACATCATTCCAATCATAAAAGTACTATAAATATATCGATAATTCATTGTTGTTTAACAATTTCTAACTTGTCATGTAATAACTACACAATTTTATGCAAAATTTAATTCCTCTTTTTTACACTTAATGACTTTATTAAATTTACGCATGTAATGCAAGTCAAAGTGATTTATGTACATCTCACGTTTGATGTTTAAAAATGCATTTATATAATGAATTTACGCGGCAAAATTAAAACGTGTTTTTATACTATATAAACTAAAATCTTATTCTCTGAAAAAGATACTTATATACATTTACCAATATATACAATAAATAAAAAAAATTAGAAACTTTTTAAATATATATTTAAAAATCATTCGTACTAAAATAATTTAAAAGCACTACTGAAATTGTAATATGAAATGTTATATACTTACATATTTCTCTTTCTAGTAATAATACGATATGTGGTTGTATGACATGTAAAATTAAAGAGATAATTAAGTGAAATATGCTATCAGTTTTTTATGTAATGTACATACAACTTAATAATTTTACCGTTTAAGTTATAAAAATATATTTTCAAAGTTTCAAATTTTGTATTAAGGATGTGAAATTAATCATTTTGATGCAGCTGCAATATAAATATTTATTATTATTATTTGTTATTATTCATATATACAAGATGTAAAAAATATATTGATGAATAACTAAAGTTGAAATTGGTTATAAACAATAATACGCATGAAATTAAAAAAAGATCTTGCTTCTATCTTGTACATTAAATTAGTTTTCATCGATCTACAATTAATTAAATTTTATGCACGCATAACGCAACAATAATTATTTTAAGTGAATCTAAAAGCTTTAGTCAAATTTATTTTAAACGATATTTTACATTTTTTGCCAATATAACTGTTTTGCTGTATATTAAACTAAAACAATACATAATATTTAACTCTTTTTTAAATTAATCTTTTATCTTCATTTTAATAGGAATGGTATATAAATTTATGATTTCAAAAAAAAACATTGAGGCTACATACAATATAGCTGTCAAGTAAAAGTGTAAAAAATAATAAATTTCACAGGTTACACCTCTGCCAATCGTTTTTTAAAATTAATATAACATGAAATGTGAATAATGACTTAAGGTACATACAAATCGATACAATGCTTCATTTTTAACAGTTATGAAAAAGACTTTCAATTTTGAAATGATAGTAATCATAACAATATATTAAATTTTTTTTTCATCAAATTGTAAACATGGAATATTCCAAACCATCTGGAAATTAAAATGTTTTTCAAGCAAAAAATAAAAGTTATATTTAACTTTGCATTAGCTTTGCATGATATGAAAATGGGGTTGTAGTCACATGGAACACTAGAGTTGACATTAATTCTATTTCATTATGCCATTTTATGACAACTCTTTTGATGCTGTTGAGAAGTTTAGTTTTAGTTACCAACAATCTTTTGCACTTAAGCTTATAGTACAATAGCTTTCAAACTAAATTAGATAACACGATTAAACGTGCTTAATCTTGTTACGCAAATTTAATTTACAATGGTAAATATTTGGCTGTGTCACATTCATATTTATCATATTTTCTTGTGATTAAGTAAATGTTTCGTATAATGCACCTTGTACACAATGTACTATAAGATTTGTGAGTACAACATATTGTCTAATAATAAATCTTTTACACAATAAAGTATACGATCTATGCAATAATATTTGCATTTATGCAAATTACAATAATCATAGAAAAGCTTCAACATTGAAATATCAGTTTCAATGTTAATACAGAATCATTGTTATCAGTACAATTTATATGCATATGTAGACTAAATCATGGATCTGTACTTTATTTATTAGGAAATTAAATCTAACTAGAAAAAAACTAATATTTTTCATTGAATAGATTTAACATATAAAAGGTAGAGGGATAAAGACAGGAGACTATTTGCTTACTATACTTAGTATAAATCATATATGCATCAATAGTACCGATGAATTCATATGTCTATATACAAACAAAGACCTAACAGGAGCAAGAATCTTTTCCACCTTGTTGTTCATTAGATATACCTTGAAGATTAGTACGACCTGGTTGACTTGGATTATGTTGAACTCCAGATTCGGCAGCATTTAGATCCAAACTATAAATAAATATATCACATTAAATCATATCAACATCGCCATTTTATTTGGATCTTATTTATATATTAGGTAAAAAAGATCAATTTTACTAACCGGCCATCCTGTATACTCTGGAATATTTTTTTTGCTGTTTCCAAAAAGGCCTCTTCAACATTGTGTCCTCTGATAAAAAATAAATTTTATTTAAAATATTTAGACAAAACCTGTCTACATATTTACATTTTAATTACTTAATTTAGATTTCATGTAATTTAATACAAATTAAATATCCAATTATAAAATATCGACTTACGTTTTTGCACTAGCTTCTACAAACATAAGACCATTTTCATCAGCAAATTGTTTTGCTTCTTCATAAGTAACGTCTCGTTGACCTTCCAAGTCACTTTTATTTCCAATTAAAAATATAACCTATAAATATAATACATAAAATTTTTTGTAATATGATATTAAACTATTATTTATAGAGTATGAGAAATACATCATTCAACAGTTCTGCATCAATGTAGTTACACTTTACAGACGTAAATACCATTATGTAAAATATCATATTTTGCATACAGTGCTTGGATTTGTTAAATTCCTTGTATCTGTAAGCCAGCTGCTAAGATGATTATAAGTTGAACGACGAGTTATATCATAGACCATTAATGCTCCAGCTGCACCTCGGTAATAAGACCTATAACATAGATGCATTATATTACCTTTTTGTTAAAAATGTTACAATTTGATAATTATGGAAAAATATATACCTAGTAACTGCCCTAAAACGTTCTTGGCCAGCAGTGTCCCATATTTGTAATTTTATTTTTTGTCCTGCAACTTCAATAATTCTTGTCCCAAATTCAACTCCAATAGTATGCGGGCAATCTGCCATAACTGCAATAAAGAAAAAATTTTTACATTACTTTGTATATAATGATATAAATATAAAAAATTTTTTTTGTATATAATGATATAAATATAAAAAATTTTAAATAGAAATAAAAATGAAGTTACAAACATGCATATTTAAATCTGAATTGTTTATGAAAACTAATATCTGTTTTTTTAACTTACATTTTTTTTCTGTAAACTGATGTAGTAAACATGATTTTCCTACTCCCATATCTCCTATAATAATATATTTGAAGATATAGGAGTAATTATATGGTCCAGTTGACATTTTTTATCTGTAAATATATAATTTACAAATTTTTTAATTTGTTATCAATTTATATTGCACACACTTCGTTATATATATATTGAATATATTCATAGGTTATATTACACACATTATAATCAATAGAATTTAAAACCAAACTGATAGAACTACATATATATAAATATATTAAAATATGACAAATGTCATATTCATAATAAAGATCATTAAATCTGATCAAGAATATATGACAGAAAGGATATAAATAAGTAAAATACAAATTATGACAAATAATGTTATACACTATACACGTGAATGACAAACACAATTACATAGGTCACATTATAATTGACATAGTTATGGCATCAATATATCTGATGTAATAAATTACAAGTATCTCTTTTAACAAAATTTTGATTAAAAACTACTGGAGTAAATTCAATGAACATTTTATTAGTGATAAATTTACAAAGATATTACATGTATTAACTAATATATTATTCTAGTAAAATATCAATTTGCAGATATTTTTGAAAAAAACGCGTTTACACGTTTATTCAAATGTTTTTCAGCAGAATAAAAAACAAAATAATAATCGCTTAAACAATAATTATCTCACTGTTAATTGAAAATATTGGACAAATTATATCAGGTAAAATAATACGATAACATTAGTTTTAAGATTGATAAATACAAACGATGAGATCTGAATTTCCTGATGTCAACTGTTTGCTAAAAAAAGTTTCTGATGTCAACAATGCATTGTCTACTCACCGTTTTGCAGTTCACTACAGTGGAATGTTTTCCCACAACTTACAAGGATTTTGTTGAAATGTTATTACTACATAAACAATAAATTCTCGTACTAGATGTACAGATAACAATCGTAATACCGTAAATGTATTACAATTCTTTATATCACGCGCAATATGGCAGATCGCTGTCGCTAATAACGATGGCGGCGAATAAACGTCAAACCACCACCTGTCACTATTTTTGAACAATTCTACTTGTTAGCTTACGCCCATTCGCTTCAATTTTAATTTCAATATAATATAATTTAACTTTTAAGAAGAATAGAAATGATATCTTCAGTTGTAACTATAATGTTTTCGAGTATATAATTTTATTAAACCATAGAAAGGTGGATAAAGATAGATATCATTTGACCATAATGGCAGTAATTCTATACATATATGCGTATATAAAACTACAATAGTACTAATGTATCTTAAAACTAGAATAACGTTATTACTCAAAATATTCTTTTTATTCTAAGGAAACATATTTTAGAATTTCATATTGACATGGCATTTATATATTAAACGTAGAAATATGACACTTCTACTACCGATTGATATTTTGCTTACCTAATTCATTAAATCTATATAAACCAACCGCATACTAGTTCCTTTGAAACAAAGATATTGATTGGTTTTTTTGTTCCTATTTAATGTCTATAAATTGCGACAACAAATTATAGCATTTTACAACTAATATTCTAGTTTTCAAGATCATAATCTTCATTTTATATAAAAGGCAGTTTTGATACAGTTGTAAAAAATAACAGTTAAAATATTATTATTGTACTTAGCTATTTTGCTTATTTTAATCATAATTTATGCAAATTGATTAACAAGTAAATTAATAAATTCGTATAAATGCCAAAAAAATGAAAATATAGTGAAAAAATGATAAAAACCAAAATTATTTAATCGAAGAAATTATTGGAAAATTTTGTTTGACAATGAAGTATTATCCAACCACCACAAAGTTTTAATACATTTCAATGATAAATAATACCTATGAGTTTAATTGAAAAACCACCTAAATGTTTGTCGTTTGAATAGTTTGGGATTTGTAAATGTTGATACTAGTTATATGTAGTTAGGATGTTAGAATATGCGCACTTTCGTAACTTGCAATTGTTGTGTCATGTGTCCATTCTTTAATTTCATTTCTTTCCAGTCTAAAATTCTTGACAGTGCTCTTGTTTCTCAAGAAATCAATTTGATTCATTCACCTTATTATTTTTAGTAATTGATAGTAAAATATAAGATTTTTAATTTAAAAATAGTATCGGTGAAATAAATTTTGTACATGTTAACAGGTGAGTAAATTCAAGAGTTATTAATAATAATTCTGAAACAAAACAAAAGGTTGACAAATAATGATTAATAAGAAAATTGCATAATATGTGTGTGTCAACAATATCTGTCAGACACACATAATTAGTAACTGTGTTTAATTTATAAGCATAAAAAATGTAAATTAACACAATTTTGAATACCAAAAAGTAATTTAGTTTCTTTTTTTGTAAGGTAATGTAATATTGAGATTTGTAGGTTAGTGTTCTCTATTGCATTAAATTAATAACTGAATAATCATGCTTTACACAATGAATTACAATAATTATCCTAATAATTAAGTTTATAGGAAGAAACATTGTTATATATTTATATCTATATTATATATATACATATATACCATATGCATTTATTAAGAATGCATGCATTATTAAATTTAATAACTGCTGTTATAAAATATTAAATTTATATGTGTCAGTATAATTTAAGTATACATATATGTCTTATATATAATGTAAATATTTATTAAATAAAATTTGTTGTAGAATAATATTACAGATGCCATACATTTTGGTACGTGGCAATCTTGCATCATATGGTCACCGATATCCATGGAGAGTTTTAGTATCAGGTCTTAAAGGTATAATATTTTGTCTTAAAGCTTAAATATTTAATATGTTTATATTTAATTTATTTATGTAATGGAAGTTTAAATAATAAACGTTGTTAATTGATATTAAATTCTTGGTTTTTGAATATAAAATATTACGAAAAGACATAGATTTCTTTCTAAATCTACATATCGATAAATTAATTCCTTAATCAATCAATTGCCATTTACATTAATATGTTTATTAGATGTTTTCTGAATAAAGAAATCAACTAATGTGAAATCAGAGTAATGCTAAATTTATTATGCAATTTACAAATATATTACTATGCAATAATAAATATATTAGTTAATTTGAAATAGTATTT
The DNA here is from genome assembly GCA_903986555.1 of Heterotrigona itama. Lineage (NCBI taxonomy): Eukaryota > Metazoa > Arthropoda > Insecta > Hymenoptera > Apidae > Heterotrigona > Heterotrigona itama. The sequence goes on from CAJDYZ010000383.1 coordinate 8,014, forward strand.
ATTAAAATTAATACATTAATTTAATAAATAAATATAGAAGGACTTTGTATTGTTTTATCTAAATTATAATATTGTTTGTGAGTGTAATTGATATTTTATAGTTTAAGTAAAACGATACGCCTGCTGACGTTCGTGATAAAATGATAATAATTATCGCGTATATTGCAAGCAGTATCATTCATATCGCTTTTCAATATTCGCTGGAATACCGTTTGGACGTATAACTTTTATAATTCTTAATTTTTTTAATATTCTTTGATTTTTAATTTTTAAATGTCATATGATATTTATAATTCTTATTTTTAAATGTTATGTAAAAAATCGAAACGAAATAACGTTGAAAACGTGTATGACATTATTCACGTGTGTTATAGCATCAGATATAGAACAATTAAGCCGCTTTGCTTCTGGGGGATATTGTGATGATTCGACAATAGTGTATTTGCAACATCCTTGTGTAATATTAACTGCTTTAGAAGTTCTTGGTTATAAAGTCGTAGCATCTTCAAGCACAAGTGTCAAACAAGATTATAATGAATACATGTGGACTATGAGAAAAGATTTTTCTGAACCTGAACCTGAACCTATTATTAAAACAGGTATGATTATGTTGTAATAATCAATTTATTTTTATTGATAAATATACGATAAATATACAATACATTTTGCATTAAAACTTAAAATTTGTATTCAAATTAAAAAGGTCGCATAAATTTATAGCTTCCATTTTTGTGTAAATTTTATTTACATCTTAAACGCAAGAGGAAAGAAAGTTATTAAATATGTATCTATTTATATTTTTAAACTTTACACTTTACGTACTCTATAAATGAAATGTAATAAATTTTTTTATATGCAGCATTTCTAATCTTATCGAAAAAAAATGCAGTTAAGAGTACAGATTTAAAATATTAAAAAGTTAAAAATTACACTGGAATACTAATTCATTCATATTCATTTTTGTATCTTTTTGTTAAAATTTTCTACTCACAAGGTATTTCGGTATTTTGCGTAAAGAAATTCCTACAGAAATAATGTTTTAATAAATTGTATGAAATTTTAATATACGTTCATATAAATCACAACGAATTATAGGATTCAAAATATTCGTTAGCTATATTACATTCTTATAACAGTGGCGAATGCAAGTATGATCTTACAGAGGTTATGTATGGCTTGTGGTAATGTATTTAATGTTGGTTTTAGTTTGATAACGATCATTTTATGCAGCAATGACACATATCATTCGTTAATGCAATGTTTGCTTAAAAGTTTCGTCATTGTATAAGTCAACAATTCGTTTCGACATTACGAATTTGTATTGATTTTTATTATGGGTGCTATTATATGGTGCAAATTTGCCAAATTTTTGATGATAAAAAATAGTATTCGAAAATTATGTTTGATTACTTGAATGATTAAAAGGTATACAATCTTAACTTATATGTTTAGAAAGTTTCAAATAAACTATATTTTTTGATATTTTTTAAAATTATTAGAATTAATTAAACTGTTGATGCTGTGCTAATAATGTACTTTTGAATGTAATCTTTACATTTGTAGATCAATTTTTTTCATCTTTAACTTGTACTTGGTTTCCTATACAAACATTAAAGATTTCAGTTTTGATTCCGTATAAAAAAAAAATATAACTATATAAATAATGTTCTATAAAAAAAATTTATGTTTTTATTGTATTAAATTTCAATTGGTTTCGTATTTGAAAAATTAAAAATCTTGTAAATATAAAATAAATAAAACATACACAGTTTGGGAATATATATTGTGAAACTTGAAAAAGAAGTCATAATAAAGAAACAAAGAATTGAAACTATTATAATAAAAAGATGGGATCTCAAATAATTACATTTTGTAAATTTTGTAATCAGTCATACATTCAAACTTGTATGAAACGACATATGGAAAGATACCCAAAGTGTCCAAAAGATGTCAGGCAACAATTTAAACAAGTGCCATAACATAATACACAATAAGAAATAGAAAGCTAATAACCTTGACATAAAGTGAATAATGGCTGATCAAGGTACAAAAGAAGGATTTGATAATTTAAGTATATTTTTACTTGAAACACTTAATTCAACGCAACAAAACATAGATTCATCAGTACGCAATAATGAACAAAATTACACAAGTCAAAATAGTACAATCATGGAAAGTCAGGGAAATTATGAAACCACAGATGAAAATTTTGCCAATTGGAATAGGGGGACAAATCAAAATGATTCTCCAACTACTACATCTGGTAATTTGGAAAAAAGATAATTTATAATTGAAATTATTAAATTGTTAAATTAGATAAGATTATACAATTAATCATTAAAAATAATTATTTACAACAAATTTTTAAGATTTTTAAAAATTTTGTATAGCTATACCTCAAGAATATATATGTCATAAAAGACAATCAAGTAATACTCAAAAACAATTGTCTCAGTCTTATTTGCACAGTAAAATATCTGAAGATGATTTATTTCATAAAAAGGCCGCAAGAAAATTTGCAGAATTAGAAGTACAACTTAAAGTCTTGGAAATAGAAAGATTACAATGGGAACTTCAGAAAGATAAATATCAAAGTGATGTTCGTTGGGCTTATGAACTTCGTATCATGCATTATAACGAAGAAAGAGCAAAACATAAGTTAATGGAGAGAGTCTAATATCTAATTTTAAATAATACATTTTACCTATTTATTATTGCATACGTACATAATATTTAAAATTCCTTATTGTTAGTGAAATATAATTAGACGATAAAGAGAGAAGAGAAAAATTACACAAATGAAAATTTGTTATCCATTTTAAAAAATGACTTATTGTGAATATTTGTAAAAAAAGCATTTTGTATTATTTTTTTTATATTTTTTAAACGAATTATATGATATTGAGAAATATATTTGAGTCTAATTGTTCGGATTTTCTAATTTAATTTTTAATTACTATAAATTATATATATATATAATAACTTGTCTTTTCCTCTGATACATTAAAAAAATTAAATTATAAATTTACGATGTTATGTTATTCCCATTTTTCCACTTGTTTAAATATAATATTGTAAGTTTATTACAACATTGTACTAATATTGTTTTGAAAGGTTTGAAATAAAATTTTATCGATTTTACTGTGAACTTTTTTTATTATCAAACATAAAAGTATATTTTTACTAGCATAGAAGTATTGATTTTTTTATTTATGAAATTAGACATACTTGTATTGTATATAATGTTCTTAATATTATATAAGATCTAGTAGTTAAATAATAGGATTTTCTCTTTCAAGAGAAAATGAGAGAGTTACAAAATATGTTTATATTTTTCCCAACAGCATTCTAGAAGCAACATTTTTCTTTTGACAGTAAAAGACAACGAAGTTTAACAATCCCTTTTAGCTCAACAATGTCGCAATCAGGAAATGCATCCATCGGGAAATTAGCCAGCGTAATAAATGATGAGAGTTACTATTACGTTGGCGTAAAAGCCTCTCCATTTGGGAGTTCTAGTATTGTGCTTGGTTTAAATTCGGACGAAATTTTGGCTCTTTCCAAGCGTTTTCCAAACTCTGGGCCAAATGTGGTCAACGGCATTATGATCCAAGGTTACCGATCGATCATTTTTTACACATTGTTTTCATGATTCATTAAATTTCACTTTTATATTTACCTGAAAAATATTTTTTATTTTGTTTTTTGTAATAACATTTGTAACATACAATGTATAAGTTTTATGCATAAAAAAATGTTCTGGATAAAATAAATGCTGATTTTCAAATTATATATTTCGTTTCTGGAAGTTGATGGTAAAAGTAGTAATAGTTAGAATTTTTTGTTCGCCATTACATATTTAATTGCTGGAATGTTTTCATTCGATAATAAAACATTATATTTATAAATATTGTGCATTAATTTTACAAGTAACACTAGTATATTATTATCGAAGACAAGATTGATATAGATTAGTGTATCGTACATTTTTGCAATTATGCAAAATATTCTCTTAATTTATGCAATAAAATTTATTGCAGGATCACCTTTTGCCATCATTAACGTCCTGGCAGAATTAGGATATCGAGTTATCTGTAGCACGGGAGAATCCGAAGTACTTTGGACACTGCAAAGGGAATTGTAAAATCAACAATTACTCTCAGGACTATAATTTATAAAAAAAAAAAAAATACTATTTATACATTTAAACTATGCGTGCTCATTTCTTAATATGCACGCAAATTAAGAAACCAGCATGAATAAAGTATTATTTAATCATATAAAATATTTATATACAAAGAACACACGTAGATATATACAGCAGTGTGTTCACTTTCATTATTAAATTTTTATCAATATTTTTTAACTTGCTTTAGGAATGTATATTTTTTATCTAACGTATATTTGTACCAATAGATTTTCACGAGAAATTTTAGCAAGTTTTTATATATATTACATTTAATAGATTAAAATTACATCGTTTTATACTTGAATATATTTAATTTGTACTATCTTGAGGTGAATTAAATATAAAATGTCTTCAGTTAATTTTTATATAAATTAACAATAAGACTGTACAAAATCAAGTTGCTAGCTTTTACACTTTTCTGGTTCAATCTTTTTTTTTTTTTTTTTTTTTGGAATTTTGGAACAATTTTATTATTTATTATAAAAACGCATAAAAGTAATATGCTCATTAAAATTAAGAGAGATTAAAAAATAATAAGAATATTAACGCTTATCTTTTTCGCAATTATTATATACAGTATCGATATTAAGTGATTTTGTGTAATATACTAATAATCTGGTTTTGTGTCTTCTTTATGTCTGAGACATTCCATATTTTTTTCATTTGCAATTTAATTTTTAATTAAATTGTATTATTATGTTTGTGTTATGTTATATTGTTTGTGCATATTTGAAACATTTTTATACAATATACGGAATCAAAACTAGCATTAATGTTACATAATGTTGCAAAAGAATTTACATTATATTCACTATTTGTTGAATTCATTTATGAAATCATAAGATTATATTTGTTAGTACAGCATTATGCTAAAGAAAATTAGTAATAATTATGAAACTATTGAATTTATAACTTCTAATTAATAATAATCGAAACATAATAATCGTAATATTATAATGTATGAAGGTCGATATATTGGCCTTATTTTCATATATATATTCAATATACAGACATATATATCATAAAGTTATACACATGTAACTGTATAAACATAAAATACATTTTTGCATATTGTCAATGAACACTCATTGAAAAATATATGACTGCTATGATTTAAAAGTGATATTTTATGTGCCTTCTTCACACAATTATCTATAAATTTTAGAAAAAAATTTATAAATATTTATTTTTATAATGATGTAATGTTCAAATTTATGCGATAAAAGTATTTTTAAGCACAATTTTTATTTTTTTTCTTTTCTAATAAACTGCTAGGTAAATTATCGAGACGCTAATTACGTCTGCAGCAAACATGGAATACAGTCATAGCTGTAATAATTGTAATACATGCTGCAGTATAAATAGCAATATCGGTGTCACTCAGTCTCTTGTGGAAATGGAGTTTGAACGTGGTATATGGTACGCCGGTAAATAATTAAATTTATCTTATCTTAATTATACTACTGTATTTTTGGAATTATTGTTAATGATATTTATGTAATTTTCAGCGCAATATAATGATTTGGATCGTGTAAAAGCCTTATTGAAGAAAGGTGTTTCACCTAATGCAGAAGATTCTGCTGGGTATACAGCGTTGCATTACGCAGCTCGAAATGGACACTATAAAATTTGTAATATTTTATTAGAAAATGATGCAGCAGTGAATGTACAAACACGTTGTGGACGTGCTACTGCTTTGCACAGAGCAGCTATGCAAGGTTACTCGGAAATCGTCGAACTATTGTTAAGATTCAATGCAAACCCTAATCTAAGGGATGTTGATGGCCATACTGCTTTGCATAGAGCACTTATGGCACGCTCCATATCTGTTTGCAAATTATTGATACCATGTACTAATTTATCATTGCTGAATAGTAACACGCAGAATATAGAACAGTTAGTAAAAGAAAAATGCTCTGACATTTTACCATTTTTAGTAACATATATGAATAAAGAAAAGTAAATAAATAATCAATGAAAATAATTTAAATCTTCTAAATTTCTTAAATTTCTTAGTGTTCTAAATTTCTTAATTTTCTTTTTTCATTGAAAAAAACCAATGATCCAAATATTAATGTTTGCAATAAAATAAATATGTAACGAAAATAGTAAATGGGCTTGTGATGTGTATTTTTCAAGAATACCGAATTTTCTAATTCGTTAATAATTAAGTTATAACTGTACACAGATATATTGTTAATGGCAATAAATTGATCTATATAACTCTCTTCTGCGTGTATGTACATATTATCAATATGTTAACATTAAAAATAAGGTCAATATTTAATAACAAAACGCAGTCCTGTAACATAAGTAGAAAAATCGTCGATACAAATATACATCATGTCTGAGTTTATGTAACAAAGCAATTTCACAATTGGTACAGGTGGATGTGAAAATTTTTCGAAATAAATGGCGCGAGAAAATGGGGGGCTACAGACACCGCAGTATCAAACGACGAAGGAACATAAGCGTATAAATAAAATTGATGGACACGCAGCGTCATTCGCGCGGTTCCATGTGCTCGTCGGAACGGAGAGAGGGTCGTGCACTTGATATTGAATCGTTCGGGCGCGATCGTGAGCGTTCGGGTTGGATCGGGAATAATCGTTCGAATTCGACAGTGCTCGATGAGTTGCGGTACCTACGCGGAGCGCAGTATGCACGGCCGCCGGAGCCCCCTCGCGATAAACGGTGGTGCCATCTAGCGGGACATCTCTCGTCTCTCTGTACGACTAGAATCGTTGCATGGAGCCAGTCGTTTCACGAATACCGCGGGTGGTTTGCGCGAAGGCTCGCCGCCGCCTTTAGCCGTTGCGCGACGGATCGTCCGTCGTTTCGCGGTCCGGGGTTCGTCCGCGTGTCTTCGACCACCTTTCCCGCCTGAATTCTTCTGTGGTTTTACTCGTCGATTTGAGTGACAATCGCGAGCGATGTAATCGCGGCCTGACGTCACACGGCTAATCAAGTGCACACACGAACGCAACACAGGCGCGCGCGCCTGCCACTCGTATTCGTATACACGGATGGTCTACGTAGCTGCGCACGGTATACTACGTACCACACGTATAGGGCCGTGCACACGGCTATACTGATAGAAAGAACGAAGCAAAGAGAAATAGTGTGTGAGATCGCGAAAGACGGAGGAGAAAGAACGGAAACCGAAAGATAAGAAAGAAAAAGGGAGATATATATATATATGTGCGTATATCACATATATATATATACATATGTATGTATATATATATATACACACATATATGTTGCGTAGAAAGAGAACGGTATTAGAGGAAAGGGGTGAGGCGTAAGACGTATACACAGAGGACAATTCACACTTGCATACGTCTATATGGGCTTGTGCAAGCCTTTCGCCTTTATAAAATATTACGCATATATATTTTGAGTGAAGAGAAGACGAGACGGTAAGAGGCGCGATCTTTCTTTCTGTGTTTGGTACGTTCGAGCATCGATTTTTCTCGAACGACGTGTTTTCTAACTCTTGCAAAGGATTTCGCGTTTTCGACACGTGTGAGACAAGGCTGTATGAAATAGAATAAAGAAGAAGAAGAAGAGGAAGAAGAAGTAGTAGTAGTAAGAGTGAGAGCGAAGTATCTACATCTCGTGGCGCCCCGTTGTGTTTTTCTACGGAAAACTGTGCTCGGAACCTGCGTGAACTTTCAGAGTGGAAGAAAACGTCTAGCAAACATGGAACGAAGAGAAAAAAGCCCCTCTTTCGGAAATGACGAACGACACGAAACGGAAAAAAGATAAGAAATTTCATTTAGTACGTCCTCGTCGTCCGGTTCGTTGAGTGAAACACAGTGAGGAACGAAAAAGAAAGAAGTTCGCGCTGGAACGACCAACTTCAATGGACAAAACAAGTTTTATTCCAATCGAGCCCAGAGTCAGTGAGTGTAACATAATTTTCGTACGTTATCTCTTATCGAAGCCCGTTGTTCTTCTTCTCGCGGTTGCGTGAACATTTATCGTGAGCATAGTAGTGTGTACGCGTGACACGATCGCGGGTGTACCTTGTTCGCGCGATAATAAGAAAGTGGGGTCTCTACGTTCCGTTTTTATTAACTTGTCGGACGGTCCACTGCTTTGAGAGTCAAGTTCGTCGCGCTTCGCTGTACGCGCCGTGTCTGCTGGCGCGCACATATTTCCTCGCGCTTTCGGTTGCGCTCCGCGACGAGCTTTCTATATTTTTCTCCTAAGTGAGATGAAACATTTCTTCTCTGTTATATCGGGAATCATCGGTAAGGGTGATCGCGAATTACGCGGCAGTTACGCGCTTCACACTTTTTATTCGTATTTGCGTTTTCGTTAAATCTACCTTCCTTTCGTACTTTCTATCCTTTTCCAAAGTTACCAACCCAGGTCGGTATAACCTGGATTTTTGTTAAAAAAACCAATAAAGTATGTCAAATGGAACATGTGTTTATTTTGGTAATTGTACCATTTCTCGCGAGTGGAAGTAGTGCCATATTGGATATATTCTATTAAATTAACGATTTTTATTCTCCATGCTTGTCCATGTAGCACGTACAATACAGTGACAGTGTGCGTTAAAATTTTCATCATGTGAAAGGATTAAATTTGATTTGATAAGTTTTTGCTGCAGTAGTGATAACAAGTAGCTGCTAACAGTGAACCGACGTGACAAATTTGACATTTACACGAATCTTGTTACAATTCAGTTTCAAATACAAGTCGGCTTAATTTTGAAAATAATTAATTCACATCAAATTGGGGTAGAAAATATTATCCAAAATGCATTCTCGCGCACTTGTCTCGAGCTGTCAACTCGGTCGACGAATCTTGAAATTTCACTAGGAGAAAAAGTAGTGCCCGTGGGTAGAGAACGTAAGCGTCGACGACAATATCGATCAACTTTTCCCAAACGTGCCTCGGTCTACATATGTTCGGAAGCAGAATGGGGTGTGGACATGCGCATATACAGACCATTGTATTAGTAGTGCGTTGTCAAGTGCAACGCCATGTGATGCGTGAGATTGTGATACAGCAATAAGCATTCTTCGTCTCGCGAAACAAAAAAAAATCTAATTGAAATTAATGTGCTCGTTATTCGACGACATGTAATAAATTTACGCGACGATAATTTGTGTAAAAAGAGGTTAACTGTGTCAGATTTCGTAATTCGTTACTAAGTGTCGTTATCATTCATTGTTAAGTGGTAATTTAAAAATTATCATTTTTTACTGTATTAGAAAAGAAATTATGTTATTAGCAAGAAATGGGTAGTTTATTGAAATTGTCGTGACGTTCGGAGTTTCACAAGTGTCTATATCTACGTTTCATTGTATCGGTTTCACTTTCTGCCTTGCTTGTACCACTTACTTGAATCGTGGATAAAATATTGGGCAACTTATGAACGTGATATCAAAAGCTTCTGTAAAAATATTTTAGATGGAGATTGCACAGTTTAGTGACATTTTCCCAACTTTGTCCACTTAACGACATTTGATACGACGATTAAATGATGTTTAAAATTCATCGAAAAATTTTTGGCGAATTGCATATTAAACGATTTAAAAATAAAAAGAACATGGTTCCGTTCATTTCACCGAGCTTCCAAAGAGAGTGGAATAAAGTGGGAAAAAGTCAGTAAATTGCGCAATTATCTTTTCCCCTTCCGTAGTTATTGTATATTTACAATAATGAAGTAAATCGACTTTGATCGACTTTCTTCAACGATTATTTTTTTCCGTTGACAGGAGATCGGCGAAATCACGAAGACCTGCGGAAACTGCCACCACGGTTCGAGGGAAGCTCGTCGAGGACGAAAGACGGATCGTCGACAGCTCAATCGCGGCGAAAGGATTCCCGAAAGAAATAATATTTCTCAGGCGTTCTC
>CAJDYZ010000390.1:0-27158 GCA_903986555.1 Heterotrigona itama
ATATTATATTATATTATATTATATTATATTATATTATATTATATTATAATATATTATAGGTATGACGGTGTAAGTTCAATGGTACCGGATCAATTTTCTCATCTTTTAGAAGAGATTCATAGATTAGAAACTGAATTGGGTCATTTACCACAAAAATGGAAAGTTCTTTGGGACAAACTTGAACTGCCAAATACAGATTCACTTGCTGTTAGTAACAAACATTCTAATTATTTAAAAATAATGTAATCATGTATGCATGTATATATGTAGTACATATGAAGTAAAACTAATAATTTCTTTGTATTTCATATTTAGAGGCATGCATCATTTAGTACTGCATTAGTCAGATATCACGGTCGATTGATTCATAAACGTTCTACATTAGAGTTACTTTTAAGAGGCAAACTTGCTAGTGGGAATACTTCAGGGAATGACGGCTCCGTTTATGCACATCCCCATAGGTAATCTTTAGTCACTTTGTTTAAAATAAAGTAAGCTGCATACTTTCATGTTCATATTTTTAAAGATTCGAAAGACTAGATTCAGCTACACCAACTCATTGTGATGCTTGTTCTGGTGTATTGTGGGGACCGGTAAAAGCTGGTTTACGGTGTGTAGATTGTGGTCATGTATGTCACGATAAGTGTGCTGATGCAGTACCAAAAAATTGTACGAAGTATAAGACAGTAACTGACAATTTGCAAACACATACCCTTACGCGAAGCGGTGGTGATAATGGAAGTGTAAATTCAAGTACGAATTATAACTCTATGAACTTCTTGTGAATTATGATCATTTTATTGAACACTGTTATTTGTTGTTGTATTATTTAATAATATTAACAATTCATATTTAGGTGTTACTACAATACAAACTTCCTCGCAACAATATTATGAACAATTCTCTAGTAATGTTGCTGAAAATAGAACACATGAAGGCTACCTTTATAAACGAGGTGCTTTGCTTAAAGGTTGGAAACAAAGGTGGTTCGTATTAGATTCTATAAAACATCAATTAAGATATTATGATGCTATGGAAGATTCTCATTGTAAAGGATATATAGGTATGTGGAAATTAATTTAATATAACATGTAATATAAATTTATAAATATTTATAATTTTACAGATTTAGCTGAAGTAGTATCTGTAACTCCAGCTCAGCCAATGCCAGGACCACCAAAGAAAACAGATGATAAATCATTCTTTGATGTAAATATCTTGTTTTTGTATTTTTTATTATAGTATCTTTTCAAAAATGAAATTTCTATGTATTTATATTTACAGCTTCGTACAAATAGACGAACATATAATTTTTGTGCTGGCGATGCAGCAACGGCGCAAGAATGGATCGAAAAAGTCCAAGCGTGCTTACAATAGCTTGATTATAACTCTAATTTAAATCGTGCAAGTGACTGATAGATTAAAACAGATTTTAATTTTGTTACATACTATTGTATAGTCTAATAGTACGTATTATAGACTGCAGTAATTTGCTTTAAATATTTCAAATCCAACAATTGTTGGGCTGAACAGTATCATAAATTGAATGTGATGTACTCATATCTTTGACATAGCGTTATTACATAAATGTATATTGTAACTATATATAATTACGTTAAGTTTTAATTATTTCAGCTGGAAGATAACAGATCGTAACATACTCAATTAAACGTTAAATTTTTTTATTTTGTTTATTATGTTTTTAATATATATAAATGAATATAAATAGAACGTAAAATATGTTTAAATGTTAAATGAAGTACCTATTCTGCGAATTATTAATTATTGTTAGTATTACACTTATAATTGGAGAAGTTATGATTTTGCTTGTTAAAAAATAGAACGTAAACGAAAATAAGGATATATTTCCTTCTTGAAATCTCATAATATTTGTTCAATAATTCTACTATGTCTATTAGTAAAATTGAAATTAGAAGAAGAGTTATATATGGTTAATTTTTAGTTGAAACTATTATATTTATGGTATTTTTCATATAAAATATATTATCTTTTTTATGCTCATTGCACATATCATGTATAGATTTTCAGATAAACGAAATGTTTTAAATTCAAGTAAAACAAAAAAATTACATAAATATTTTAAACGTATTATGTACTCGCAATTCATTTGATACTTTGTTAATGTCGTTATGAAATTTAAATATATATGTTCAAAAGTAATGTTCCAAATTTTATAATAATGAGGATTAAAATGAAAATTGCTTTATATTTATTGTTGTGTAGTGTCTTTGTTCTAATTTATACACTTTAATTCAATTTTTTTCTTGTTATCTAATAAAAAAGTGAAGCTTATCATACATTATAGTAGTTTATGGCGTAAGAATCTAGTAAATTGTAGTTAGGGTGAAATTTTACCCTAACTACAATTTACTAGATATATATATATATATACACACACTAAACCATGTGTTATATATATATACAATACATATAAGAGCATATATAGGTCCATTATAAGTGTTTTTAGTCCATGATTGGAGGGCGTTTTACTTGGAAAATTGTCAATGTTCTGTAATTTAATAACTTTTCACACATTTTCGATTGTTTGAAACAGTTAAGGTAATTTAAAATAAAATATTCTATCAACATATTTCTTATTAATCGTATCGACTGTTGTTAATATTGATGTTTAAAATTTCATAATCCTTATAGAACAAAAGCATATCAAAAATATACGTGTCACAAAATTTTTAATTATAAATTATTTATACATAGTAATTTATATACTTTTTATATCCTCAGTGCATAAAATTGTAAAAATATTTTATTGAAAATAGGATTCTAAGTATTTTGTGTTATAGTTAGTACTAGTAGAGTGGTACTACATATATATTCTGAACATTGATCCAAGCTATGGTTTGCTATATTGAATCCTTATTTAATTTTCCCATGCTATTATTGCATTTGAAGTACATCATTCTTTTTTTCAGAGCGTAGATTTGACCATCAGAAATATCATTTTGGGAAAATCTCCCAAAATCTAAAATGACAGATTCAAAATATTTTACCACTACCAAGAAAGGAGAGATATTTGAACTTAAATCAGAATTAAACAATGACAAGAAGGAAAAAAAGAAAGAAGCTGTGAAAAAAGTGAGTTAATTTCTTATTAAAATATTCTAATTATTTTGTACAAAATAAACATAAGCTGCAAGTAATAACCAAAAAATATAACAATTTGATATTCTTTCAATCAAATATTTACATTTTATAAATAGTTACAATAGTTTTATGCAGCATAGGTGTGCTTTTAAAAGGCAATATATTTTTATAGAAGGTAAGTAAAAATATATGAAGAATTTATAATTTATAAACATCCATTTAACAAATCTGTTTCATGCCGCACAAAGAAAAGGATGAGTAAAAGCACATAATAAAAATTTTTCAAATTCAATAAATTTGAATAATATTATAATATTCAGTATTTTATCTAGTACTTTCATCAATAAATTATTGTTTTAAACATTTATTTTTGTTAAATTAAATATAAATCATATTTAATTAATATCAATATCATTTTACTTACAATCAATAATTATGGATATCTTTAACTTTATTATGGTAAAAGTATTTATTATTTATTTAAGTATATTATTAATCATGTTTAGGTAATTGCTTCCATGACTGTGGGTAAAGATGTGTCAGCACTTTTCCCTGATGTGGTCAACTGTATGCAGACAGATAATTTAGAACTGAAAAAGCTGGTGTATTTGTACCTGATGAATTATGCCAAAAGTCAACCAGATATGGCCATCATGGCTGTCAACACATTTGTTAAGGTAATGTAGCTTAAAAACTTAATAAATACTTACTATGTTTTATTAATGCACTTTTATCCTCTATATATTTTAATGACACTTGGATGATGTTGAGAGTCTCTGTCTGCAAAGAGGCAAGCTGGAAAAGATTTACAAAGTAGTAGTTTTTTTAAGTTATAAATTTTTCAAATAAATTTGACATCAATTTGCAGCCTGCCTCACATCATGTACAGACCGTGCTTTGCAAATTACATCAGTTTGCACAGAGCTGTCTGCGTTATGGGACGGAATGTATTATTTTTTCCTCTTAATGAATTGCTTATTTTTCAAAGGGCACGAGACTGGAATTTGGCTGAATAAAATATGGCATTTATCTTAAATATCTTAAATTACATAAGAATATATTAATAATTTTTATTGGTTTGAGTTATTACCACCAAATTCCAGTATTTTTCTTTGCATTCCAGTATTGAAAACAGGAATGGAATTATGACAGTTGTAACATTTAGCAAAATTAAAAAATTCACTGAAAGGGTTCACAATATATGTGTTAGTTTTTTTAATATTAATAATGCACTAGTATACTTTATGCTGGTTTTCAAAATTGAGCATGGAACTTTTTCAACAAGCTACAAAAATATTATTTATATTCAAACAGCTTATAGAAAGTTGTATAATAACACAGCTATATACTTATATATTCAAAATATAAATCAGCCTTACGAGAAAATTAAATGTAAAGTAGCCTCAGTGGTAGAATCAAAAATTTATTTTTAGATATAATGTCTAATGTGTCTAAACAGCATGAATAAACCGATTCCTTAAATGTCCATTTTATATGTATGATTGCATTATAAATTGCTGCTTGTATGCAGTGCATATATTTACACTATCTGCACGCAAAGTGTTTTGTTCTTTATACAAAACTTTAGTCTTCATTAATAAATGTAATGAGTGTTAAAATTAATATTTCATAATGCAATTATTATGAACATTTTGATGTATACATTTTTAAATGTTTGAATAAATATCATGTAACATATTCTTATGTGCATGACACTGGATTCTCTTAATGTGAAATTTATGATTTAATTTTAATTTATAAATTATTATCAAAAATAAAGAATTATAAATATAAAAGTCTCAAAATGGATATCTCGTGCTCTTTAAAAAATGATCAGTTCTGCATCACATTACATTAAATGGTTGATAGTATAATATTTAACAATTAATCAAAATGGTGACGGTGACCAATTTGACCTTTTTCGTTCTGACACGCAAAAGGAGCTAGCGACATCTCCGATGACAAAGGTACCATACCACTTTCTACTTCGTTAAAATTCATGGGTTGAAATAGATAGCCACTGCTGTGACTAGACTTGAATCCCTGGCTTGCCCGATTTTTGCGCAGGATTGCGAGGACCCAAATCCGCTGATCCGAGCATTAGCAGTTCGCACAATGGGTTGTATACGCGTGGACAAGATTACTGAGTACCTCTGTGAGCCACTGCGAAAATGCCTGAAGGATGAGGATCCATATGTACGTAAAACTGCAGCCGTTTGTGTGGCCAAGCTTTATGATATTAATTCAGCTTTAGTTGAAGATCAAGGATTTCTGGATCAATTAAAAGATCTTCTATCTGATAGTAATCCCATGGTAAATGAATTAAATTTGTTTCTCATTTGGTATAAAAATCGTTGATTATCTATTATTCCATTCAATTTTTATATTAGGTTGTTGCAAATGCAGTGGCTGCTTTATCTGAAATTAATGAAGCAAGTCCTAGTGGACAACCTTTAGTTGAAATGAATGCGCAAACCATTAACAAATTATTAACAGCTCTCAATGAATGTACAGAATGGGGTCAAGTTTTTATTTTAGATTCCCTTGCAAATTATTCACCAAAAGATGATCGTGAAGCACAAAGCATTTGTGAACGTATTACTCCACGTTTAGCTCATGCTAATGCAGCAGTTGTTCTGTCTGCTGTTAAGGTGTATATCTAGTAAAACATTAATATTTATAACTAGAATTATAAATAATTATTTCATTCTTTAAAGATAGGTTTTTTTCTTACATAGGTACTCATGAAATTAATAGAAATGTTACAATCAGAATCTGATTTTGTTGGCACACTAACAAAAAAGTTAGCTCCACCCCTAGTAACTTTACTTAGTTCTGAACCTGAGGTGCAGTATGTAGCATTGCGAAACATAAATCTTATTGTACAAAAACGCCCAGATATTTTAAAACACGAAATGAAAGTTTTTTTTGTTAAGTATAACGATCCTATTTATGTTAAACTTGAAAAATTAGACATTATGATTCGTTTAGCGTCCCAAGCTAATATAGCTCAGGTTTTATCTGAATTGAAGGAATATGCTACAGAAGTTGACGTAGATTTTGTACGAAAAGCTGTTAGAGCTATTGGCCGTTGTGCCATTAAAGTTGAACCTTCTGCTGAACGATGTGTTTCAACTCTTTTAGATCTCATACAGACAAAGGTATTTCAAAATACACATAAAAAAAAAGAAAATTATTTTATTGAAAAGAAAGTTATTTTATTTGTATGAATAATCTTATATATATTTTTATTATATTAGGTCAATTATGTTGTTCAAGAAGCAATTGTTGTTATAAAAGACATCTTCCGAAAATATCCAAATAAGTACGAAAGTATTATTTCAACTCTTTGTGAAAATTTGGATACACTTGATGAACCTGAGGCACGCGCATCTATGATATGGATTATTGGGGAATATGCAGAACGTATTGATAATGCAGACGAATTACTTGAAAGCTTCTTAGAAGGATTTCATGATGAAAATACACAAGTTCAGTTGCAGCTACTCACAGCAATTGTTAAATTGTTTCTTAAAAGACCTACAGATACTCAAGAACTGGTTCAACAAGTTCTTAGTTTAGCGACCCAAGATTCTGATAATCCCGATTTACGAGATCGAGGATTTATTTATTGGCGATTACTTAGTACAGATCCAGCAGCTGCCAAAGAAGTCGTACTTGCTGAGAAACCTCTTATTTCAGAAGAAACAGACTTGTTAGAACCAACACTACTAGATGAATTAATATGTCATATTTCAAGTTTAGCTTCTGTATATCATAAACCACCTACTGCTTTCGTTGAAGGTAGAGCAGCAGGTGCTAGGAAATCATTACCTGCTAGAAGTAATTCAAGTGAAGATTCAACCCAACATACTGCACAACCTCATGCTCAAGTTATTCCTGCTCAAGATTCTTTGATAGGCGATCTTCTCAGTATGGATATTGGTAAATAAAACCTTTGTATATAGTATTTTTTATAGTTATTAGTACTTTACAATATGTTACATATTGAATTGTTATAGGTGGTCCAACTATGGTTACTCCAACACCAGCTCCTCAATCAGGATTAGGTCTAGATTTATTAGGAGGTGGTTTAGATGGAATTTTGGGTGGGACTGATACTGGAAGTAGTGCACCTGTTGTATCTCAGAGTACTACTGGGCTTCTTGGTGACATATTTGGTTTTAATCAAGGTCCTACTTCTTATATTGCACCTAAAGTTAATTGGTTACCTGCTGAGAAAGGTAAAGGATTTGACATATGGGGAACATTCTCAAGGAAGTAAGTCATTTATATTACAATAATATACAAACATAATGTAATAAATATAATTTTATTTATTTTATAATAGAAATGGACAAATTAGTATGGATATGACATTTACAAACAAAGCAATGCAACCTATGGGTGGTTTTGCAATACAATTAAACAAAAACAGTTTCGGCTTAACACCAGCTGCTCCATTGCAAGTACCAAGTCCTTTAAATCCTGGTGCCAGTATAGATACTAGTATAATATTGTCTACTGCTGGTGCAGTGCAACGAATGGAACCCTTGAATAATCTTCAAGTCGCAATAAAAAATAATATTGATGTATTCTATTTTGCTTGTATTGTTCCCATGAACGTATATTTTGCAGAAGATGGACAATTAGATAAAAGAGTATTTCTTAGTACATGGAAAGATATACCAGCTCAGAATGAGGTATTCATTAATTCAGTATCTATATTGTTATTAGATTTATTAGCATATGTTAAAGAAGTGAATACATTTAAATATTAATAATATTTTAGGTACAATATACATTAAAAGGAATAATGTTGACGGCAGATCAAGTTGTACAAAAAATGCAACAGAACAACGTATTTACAATTGCTAAAAGAAATGTTGAAGGACAAGATATGTTATATCAATCTCTTAAACTAACAAATACTGTTTGGGTATTAAATGAATTAAAAATTCAACCAGGAAATCCTGATGTTACAGTAAGTTAAAATTTAAATTAAATTTTTGTAGTTTTTATCTTTTAAAACGTTTTGTAATCAATATATTTTAATTACAGTTATCTTTGAAATCTCGCTCTGTAGAAGTAGCACCAGGCATATTCCAAGCGTATAATGCAATTCTACATTCTTAAGTAATAAAGATTAAATTATATTAATTATATTTCGCGCCATAAATCAACAATTTGTTTATATAAATCATTTTTATTATTGCATATAACTTACCCAGCTGGAAGTTATGAAAAATATTTGTTTGTATTTTATCGTAAATAACAAATTTAATATACTGTTAAATTTATCATAAAATGGATGTAACTCGAAATAAAAACAGATTGTGTTAATTACCCATATGTATATTTATTAAATTTTTCACACAATAAAACAACATATAATATACATAATCATTTAGTACTATATCAATTTCGGAATTATTAAAATATAAAATTATTATAAAACAGTTTTTACTAGAAATGAATATAAGATAGGCTAATATAATAAATAAATAAAATCATACAATAATTTTGTTTATTTATTGAACATAAAGAGAAATGTATACATTATGTTGCCTTAATCAGTGTTACATTAACATTGAACCTTTCTCCTAAATGAGCAACCCTCTGTCAATCGTGCTTTGCCACCTGTAGATGTGCATAATATTGTACGACATCCATCACATTCCACTGATCTTTGTGCATGTGAAAAGATGGTTTTAATGGCATAACATCCAGGGCACTTCACATCCATAAAGTAGCTATTTGGCTTTTGTACAAGCCTTTTTAGCTTATGTTTCCTTTTCTCTTCAGCTGGACTTGGATGAAGAAAATCTTTAGCAAGGGGCATTCTGCAAAAGAATTAAATTAAAATTTAAATTGAAAAACTATAGAATGTAAATTTTAAAATATTTTCCTAATTCATAATGTCAAATGAAATGTTTAGAATACTTTCACAACATGATCCAATATAATAAATAACTTTATTTCAATTTGTAATTTACATCTTTAACTTTTAAATAAAAAATTAATTTAACTTTAAAAAAGATATAATGTATCATATACTTCATAAAATTTTACTTGATATTTAGATGTTACGATATACATAGTATACATATTCTAGAATTATCTAACAACGTTCATCTGACATATAATTTTAATTTGATTTTGGTGATTCTTTATACAACTTTTACATTGCAAGTGAAAGAGTAAAGAATTGATGTTAGATAATACTATTTTCTTTATTGCCTATATCCATTTAAATGATTATAAATTGAATATTATTAGTATGCGTATAGATGCTGCAAAAATATACTACTTTGTTACGTACAATATAAAGAAGTTAAGTAGAAACAAATAATTTCTTTTATTATATTCATAATGTATGTAACTTAATATTTTACTTGATGTCCTTACTTACGTGACAGTGTTCGTATTTCGTTTTAAATTCAATAATCACACTCTTCACCACGTGTTTCTTTAACAACGTTATGAACTGAAAAGAACACGGACTGTCTGGTTTTATATGAACAAACTTCCTATTAATGATTCATTGTTACCAACTAATTAAATTTATATTACTAAATTGTAAAAAGAATAAATATAAGAAAATATTAATCAGTTAATTTGAAACATTCAAAAGTTTATATATTTAAAATATGTTGAATTTTATATATACAATTTTGTAATAAATTATTGCATATAAACATCAGTAATATACTATGAACATAATGTGTTTATAATAGTTTTGATTAGTAGTTCTATTGTATCACATTGATATATTATTATGTTATAAATATTTAAAACAAATATTTATGTTTCATATTTATGTTACAGCGTTTTATTTCACATTTCAAAATTGAATTAATATTCGTGGTTAATCATTGGCGCTGTTGTCAAGAACAAATATTAAAACACAAGCTCATCTATCATTTGTATGATTTCAGTCTCTAAACTTCATAAGCCATTTTGTGCATTGTTCAACTTAACTGTGTAAAGTATTGCTTATCATTTCATTTTGAAATGTCAAAACTTGGTTGATTAATATTATTGAATATCCGCGTCTTTGACGTGAACATGCGATTACCGTAAAACGACTGCTGTCAAGCATTATCACCCACGTAGCTGGAAGATCATATACAGATTTTGTGTAACAAAGAACTTTCCAATATCTTTTATTAACCTTGGCCTGGTCATCATAACAGTAAGTATCATCCTCAGAGAAAGTTAAAAATAGTTCGATTTAACGAAAAATTTTACTACATCTACAAAATCGCCTTTTAAACTGGAATGACGTTTGTCTGCGTAGTATATAAAATTTCGTAACATAGTGTTTAATTTTTATCTATTACGAAACTAACGAGCTTTCGATTTCTCGAATTATTTAGATATATCCTTTGACGAATAAGCAGTTAAGATTAACCGCAGTTATTCATATTTTGTAACTAAAATAAAATGTAGCATCATATTGTATGGAAATTTCTTTGGATAAAAATCGTTAGTAACCTATCACTTTCAAGTTATGATTGAGTAGAAATTTATGTGAAGTATTGAAATTATGTAAAATCGTATAATTTGTATGGAATTAGGTACATTAATTAATAAAACAAATGATTATGTTGATAAATCGGGTGAATAAGATACAAGTACAGAATGCTATATAATACATCTACTTTATTACATTATATCAACAACTCTGCTGATTCTGTATATTACTATAGTTAATATAGCAATATTTATCAAATTTGTGTTTTTAAAATAAAATTATATAAAAATACACACACACACACACACACGTATGTATATAACATATTTATAATTTTATACAAAGAAATATATATATATATGTATATATATATACACATACATACATATACATATGTATGTGTACGCATGTGTATGTATATATATATATAATTTACAAGATAGTATAAATATCTAATTATAAAATTATATTAACTGTAGAAGTATATTAAAGTATATTAAATTATTTGCATTTCTGCTACAATAAAATACATAAAATACTAATGTATATTAAATAATTGATATTGTGTAAAGATTTATTGATTAAAAGATTAATAAAGTTTCATTTTTATCAATTATCTATTGTATTAATTTTGTAACATTAGTTAGTCATCTATAGACTATAAGAATTTTTTATATTAAGATTTATTATACAAACTTTAATTTATAATATTTATCATTTCAGTACACATTATTTTGGCAATTTAAATTACAATAATGAGTAATGAGAATTTGCAAAAACATCTGTATCATAAGCCTGAAGATATGGAGTCACCATCATCTTTGCCTGCTTTCCAAAATTGTATAAATGTATGGATGGAAAAAATGAACAAAGGAATACTATCATGCAGCCATTTCAATGAACATTGGAAAGTCTGGGTTCCAAAGATATATAGTCCAGAACCAAATAGCAATTGTTTAGATTGGGTTTTTGATGAGGAAACAGCACAAAAAGTGCTTTTTAATACTTTAGAAGAATTTATTTGTAATGGAGATCCAAAGGTTGTACTAAAAGAACTAAGTCAAATGGATAATGTGATATGTGGTAAAGTGTTCAAAATGGGCGAGGCTACATATAGTTGCAGAGAATGTGGTGTGGATTCAACATGTGTCTTGTGTGCAGATTGTTTTAAGCAGTCAGCTCATCGTAATCATAAGTATAGAATGGGCACCTCTAGTGGTGGAGGATTTTGTGATTGTGGAGATATAGAAGCTTGGAAAAGAGAACCATTTTGTAATACGCATTTAGCTGGAATACAAGCTAAAGAATCTCATGGAAATAAATTACCTGGAGATATAGCAGAAAGAGCAGTAATAACTTTTGAGGCGGTATTAAGATATTGTCATACAATGTTATCTTTAGAACATACACTTGGGTTACCTCCTGATTTGTGCTTGAATAATACAGAGGATGATGATCCTTTGTCACTAGCTACAGAAAATTATTGTACAGTTCTTTTTAATGATGAGACCCATACATTTGATCAAGTAATTAATACACTTATGCGTGTTATGAATTGCTCACAAAGAGATGCATTAGAGTTTGTAACAAATGTTGATAGAGATGGCAGAGCTGTTGTAAGATGCGCTGACTTTCAACAATGTAAAGAATTACAGAATGATATCGAAAAATTTCGAGCACTAAAAGTACTTGTAGTTCATTCTCATGTAATTGCTCATCAGATATTTGCCATGAAACTTTTACATTGGTTACAACAATTTATAAATCCCTGTGAAGGTTTCAGGGTACTTTTCAGTAATGTTTCACTCAATACAAAATTGCCAGTTATTTCCATTGTAGAAGGTATACTTATGAAAGATTCACAGTTGTGGAAATCTGCTAGAACAGCATGGCACAGATTATTAATGTCTGGAATGCTCATGGAATATGAAAGTAAAAGAGCTTTAGCAAATGTTTTTACATATAATTATGGTTCTATTATGAAAGATTATATAAGAGATGATCATGATCATTCATTTTCTATTGTTTCATTTTCTGTGCAATTATTTACTGTTCCAACATTAGCACATCATCTTATTGCACATCATGATGTATTGTTCATTTTATTAAACACATTTATTTCGGAAAGTACACGAAGATGTAATGCAGCAGGAAAATTGGAATTTGAAAGAGATACTCCTAATACTTCATTTAAAAGAGCTCTATATATGCTCCAAGATTTACGATATTTACTAAGCTCCAAACCAACTGTTTGGACTGACGAATTAAGAAAAAGTTTTTTACAAGGACTTTCACTTTTGCTCACATTACTTAGTAGTATGCAATGCATGGATTCTGTAGTAAGACAAGTTGGCCAACATATGGAATATGAACCTGAATGGGAATCTGCTTTTAATTTACATATTAGACTATCTCCAGTTATTAGTCTTGCATTACAATGGTGTGGTTCAGATCAAATAGTTTTAATAAAAGCTTTTCGGTTAGTTTTAAGAAAATTATATGAACAGCCAGGACATGAGATTGGTCCACCTCAAGTGAGAGAATTAGCAGATCATAGTGCAACATGTCTTCAATATGATGTATCATCTGAACCAGTATCTATACATCTTCCACTTTCCAGATTTTTAGCAGGTCTTTTTCCATATCTTGAAATGCATGATTTACATTTCCAATGTGCAGAATTTATCAATCATACAAAGCCAACATTAGAACAGATCATAGAACCAGTATTAGCAACTCAAGTAATGATCGCACAAGTACATAGTGGTATGTGGAAAAGAAATGGATATTCTTTGTTAAATCAGTTATATTTTTATCACAATGTTAAATGCCGTTCGGAAATGTTAGACAGAGATATTATTTTGCTTCAAGCTGGAGCATCTTTAATAGAAAGTAACGAATTTTTAATCCATGTTTTAAATAAATTTAATCTTCTACAATGGGCAAGTTCGGATTTTGATGTGAATGCTATCAAATATCTTGAAGATGAGAGTATCAGACAGACTTTAGTTGAAGAATTTCTAGGATTACTTATAACAATAATAGGAGAAAGATATATACTTGGAGTTGGACAAGTTACTCCTGATGATATCCTGAAAAAAGAAATTATTCAACAATTATGTATCAAATCTCTTTCTCATTCAGAGCTCAGTAAAACATTATCAGAAGATACATATTTGGAAACTGAAATGGAAAGAGTAATACAAGATATTGCAAATTTTAAAAAGCCTTCACAAGTATCAGGAGGGAAAGGAGTATATGAATTAAAACCTCATTTATATTCGGAATATAATGTATTCTTTTATCATTATACAAAAGAGGAAGTAAGTAATTCTGAAGAAACACAACGAAAACGAAGAAAAGCTCTAGGTGAATTAGAATGTTGTCCACCTCCTAAACTTCCTAAATTAACAGAAGTATTTAGTTTGGTAACTAATTTATTGCAATGTGATGTTATGTTACATATTATGCAAATTGTACTGGAAAGAGCACTTAATTGTAGACCTCGCAGATTTTCAGAATCACAAGTACATAAAATTTTACACCTTATTGGATATGCCCTCCAAGAACAAGAATCTGGTTATTATCCCTTTTTTGCTTTTACAACAAGAGCTGCAAAATGGAAAATTTATAAGTTATTAGAAGATTTATCTAGTAGCCCACGTATAGAAGCACATAAAGATTTATTAACATGGACTTTAACAAAATACAGAGAAGTTGCTGGTAATACCCCGATGGAAGTTAGTACACCTACTGCACCACGTACAGAGAATGTAGCAACTGAAAATGTTGAAACTGATAAAGAATGGAGGACAAAAATGGCAGCAGAAAAACGTGCAAGAATAATGGCACAAATGGCTGCTATGCAAAAACATTTTATGAAAAAGAATGCTGAATTATTTGAAGAAGCTGCTTTAGATATAAATAAATCTAATGACCAAGACTCTAGTATGAATTCAAAAAAATGTCCTCAAAAAATGCCTGTTGCTGTTGGTATTGGACAAACATCCAGAATATCTGGTGAAGAAACTTATAAAACTTGTATTTTGTGCCAGGAAGATCAAATTGTAACAGCAGCTGGTCCAGCAATGGTGTTAGCTGCATTTGTTCAACAATCCACAGTTCTTTGTCAATACAGGGCTAATACTGATGAACCTGATCCATTATATCTTTCAGCAAAGCTTGGTGCATCACCGCACACTGGAACTTGTGGTCATGTAATGCATGTTCATTGTTGGCAAGAATATTTTAACAACGTTCTTGCAAAAGAGAATAGAAGACCATTCCGTTTACGACAACCGGCAAGTTTTGATGTGGAAAAACATGAATATCTTTGCCCACTTTGTGAATGTCTCAGTAATACTGTCTTACCTCTTTTACCACCTCTGAAAACATTGCAACCAACTCCTCAGAATCAACCTGAACTTGATTTTGGTACATGGTTGGAGGCTTTAAGAATTACAATGCAAGTTAGATGTGGATTAAGTGGAAATTTACATGAAACAAAATCTATTAAAGATGAACATGATCCGACATGTCGGTATTGCATAATGCCACATCCATGTCATATACAAGCTATTCGTAATGAACTTGGAAATGTTGCAAATATATTTGAGTCAAATTATAGCCAACTTGGTCCATCCATTTCAGAAAATTTAATATCTACAATTCAACTTTTTGCACAAGCAACATACACAAAAGAATTTGGCACTGAACCTGATGAAGATGATGATAGAGTGCCACTATTGGCATGGAAATCAACAGCATATAGTATTCATGCTATAGAATTTCTTTTACGTGATATGGATAAACCTTTATTAGGTGCTTTGTCATCCAGACAAAGAGATAGTTTAGAAGGACTTGCAAGGATTTCAGCGGTTTTAGGATCTAAATGTCAACTACGTTCTCGTATAAAAGTGACATGGACAGATAGAGATATTATTCAAAATAATGCACTCTCTCTTTTAACATTATTGTTAAAAAATCCACATGAAGGGCCAAGTATTCTAGATTGGGATCCATTTGGATTGCTTATTCCTTTAATTAATTCATTTCCTAGTCTCTTTTGTACAAATTTTAAGACTGTACCATCAATCATTACAGGCGGAATATTTGAATTTTATGCCTTGCAACTTATATTTATAGCTCTAGTAGTAAAAATACTATTGACATCAGATTTTAATGAAGAAATGGATGTAGATAATCCGGAGACAACAGAAGATACATTTTCAGAATCTATCTTAACATTGGTTCAAGTTTTAAACATTAATATTGGCACACAAACTGCTGCTAATATATGGAGACGAATCACAAAAGCTACTTTGCCTTTTCTGAGATGTTGTGCTCTCTATTTTCATTATATATCTGATGTTCCAGCACCAGAAGAACTAACTAAAATAGATGGAGCGACATACGAAAATATCTGTGCATATTTGGGATTACCAACAACATGTGATGAATTAGTAAAGCCAAATTTAGATATAATTATAAAATTAATAGATATTTGGAAAAGTCATCCCACTGTTCAAATGCATCTATCTGGTGCTAGTACAATCACAATAAAAGAACCTTTGAAAGTTAATAAATTAGTGGAGCTTCCAGAAGATTATAGTGAATTGATAAATATGATATCGTCGTTTACGTGTCCAAATAGCGTCCGGGAAGATTCCAAAACTCCGACGCTGTGCCTAGTATGTGGTGAAATGTTATGTTCTCAAAGTTATTGTTGCCAATTTGAACTGAATGATGCGCTGGTTGGTGCGTGCACATATCACGCAAATAAATGTGGAGCTGGAGTAGGATTATTCTTACGAATACGAGAATGTGAAATTCTTTTTTTAAGAATATCGAATCGAGGATCTTTTGCTTGTCCACCTTATCTAGACGAATATGGAGAAACAGATCAAGGTTTACGAAGAGGAAATCCATTACGATTATGTCATGACAAATACAGGCAATTGAATCAAATATGGTTAGGGCATGGGCTATATGAATCCATATCAAGGGCTATTGAGTCTTCAAGTAGTCCTATGTCAACCCGATGGCATCATCTATAACTATTCTAGGATTTTTGTGCTCTAGCCTGAACATTTAGTTATAGATATTAAATCTATATTTAGCAGAAACAATCATAGTAATAAATACTATGATTGTTAATCATCTGTTCGATCATCGAAAAAAACTGATGAAATTATTTATTTTGACGATACAGTGTGGATGGCTTTGTATATTTAAAATGATTGGATGTTATTCTCGTTGCGATGTCCTTTTAGATTATTTCAGAGTTTACGGAATTTTCTATTATAATTGTATAAATTAAATATAAATTTCTTTATAATTATTGAGAAATGTATGAACATTGTTGCTTGTAGAAATTAGTTTGTAATATCATTTGAATAATTGTCACATTGTTTACAAAATTCTAGGATCATATGAATAATTGAAATTGTATAAATGGAAAATGTTTCTGTATTAGCTATTTTAAGATACTACTAATGATAAACGTCACTTTTCATATCATTTCACACGTTTTCATAAAGTGCATCTAAACTACCTTATGTCATAAATTGTTACAGGTGTAAAAAAGTTGAGTATATAAAAATTTGAAGATGTAAGTTATACAAGCATTAATAATTTTGCAATAATGAAATATTTATTTTAATTTTGAAGTTTTTAAATCAGTAATGCAACACATAAATGTTCAAAAATTCATAAAATATTAAAATTATTTCCAAAAATTCAAATAAATAATGTGACATGATATTTGTTTTCTCATTGCTAGTCTTTTAGTTCAATACATTTGATATAATAAAATATATAATTTAGTGATATTTCATTGCATAACATTATATCGATTAGTTTTTTGTTTCCAATATTGCAATGCATTAACTTGTATATTGTACAGTTATTTAATATAGATTTATTTATGTATAGGTTTATAATAGATACAATATATAAATATTACTTAAATTCTGAATCAATTTAACAAGTTTAAAATCTTTAATTAATAATACAATAAATACTATTTTAAATTTTACTTATACACAATAAATTTTAACAAATAACAAGTAACATTGATTATTTATAAATAACAATTTTACTGTTAAATTTGTGAATTTTTGTTTATGAAGTGCAATATGTATTTATTACTTGTTTCATTTAATTAAAAACATGCAGTAAATATTGTTAATAATAACAAAAAAATGTTTTACTTTATGAATCTTTGACTATCTTGAAATTTGGTGTAACAAATTATTTATGTATTTATGATAGATTATTATATATTTGATTATAAATATTTTCAACTTAATTAAAGAAAATTCACAAAAGAAATGAAAAAAAATGTTCAACTTTGTCAATTATCTATAACATACTGATAAAAATATATTTTTTAAAATATCTAGTTTATTTAAATTTTAATGGTAATGTGAAAACATTACATTTTAAGAATACTATATCAGTAATCATATATAACTTTTTGAAAAATTTTACATGAAAATAAAAAATAATTATTTATAATCTATATTTTTAATTAAAACTTAAAGTTACTGACTGCTGGAAGTATTATTGGAAAAGGATAAGAACACTAAAAATTTAATATTAAATATTGATTATGAAATATATAGATTTAGTTATGAAATTTGCTGTTTTAATGAATCATAGATTTCTTTTTGCTTATAATTCTATTATAAATTGTTTTTCCAATGCAATAGATATAAATAAAAATACAATCATGATTAATAATCTACAATACTTCATGATTTTCATAATTCTTATATTGATTAAACGTGTAATAAACTTTAATGTCTCCATTTAAAATCAGCACGTTTTTATGGACAATGTATCTTTGCATATAGTTTTAAATAATAAAATAAATAAAAAATAATATCATACATTTTTAACATAAGGAAGAGGAAATAAAATTAGTGATGAACAGTTAATTTTAGAACATTGTCAATGTCGCAATACAATGATACATATATATATATATATATATATACATATATATAAATATATATAATGATGTAGAGTCAGAGATGAGAAGCTGACGAGATGGCTGGATGGAAGGAAGTAATCTCTTCTCTCACTTATTGACATGCTGGCCCTGTTGTATAATACTTTCGGCTAATGGATATCTGTATATTTAAAAATGTATCGGATCTATCGGAAATAACCAACCGTATTTCTCCCGAAAGACTTTTCGCACACAAATACACATATGATAGAAAGATCTTATAAAATTTGTGCAATGTGTGATAACGATTTTATTTTCTTTTTAAGAAAAAAGAAGAACGATGATTTTTGTTAAT
Organism: Heterotrigona itama; assembly: GCA_903986555.1. Taxonomy (NCBI): domain Eukaryota; kingdom Metazoa; phylum Arthropoda; class Insecta; order Hymenoptera; family Apidae; genus Heterotrigona; species Heterotrigona itama. The sequence continues at coordinate 18,910 of CAJDYZ010000390.1, forward strand.
GAAGAGAATAAGATTTCTAGAAAAATTCTCTAGATTTCTCTAGATTTCTCTACATTTCGACGTTAACATACGTGACAAAATGCGCAGTCGCAAAAGAAAGTAGAGGGTATTATTCGGCTGACAAGGGGATGGGTCATAGTGTTGCGTAGTAGGAAGGAAGATTTGTTTCACTGGTAGCAGGATTTGTTTTTTTAATCTTATGAGAGGAATTGGTACGATGATGAGTGACATCGGTTCACGTATCTACGTGCGCTGTGTAAGCACGTCAATAGAAAATGTCAGGACTAAATGTACGAGCGGTGATAATGAATTGTGATCCTAGTAGTTGTCCTCGTTTGACAAAAGAATCCTTGTCGGGTGTCCGTCTCTTTCCTGGTTGTTTACGTTGGTACTCGGTAACACCGGTCTATCGATACGGTCAACCGTGGAATGGCAGCAGCCTTAAAAAAGAATCATTCACGCAGAAGGTTGGCCGCGCTAACATTTCTTTCGAATATCTCCCTCGATGGCAGCCACCGCGATACAAAATTAGCTGTTCTATCGCGGAATGGTGCTCATGCACGTACCTTAAGCGATAGTCAAGCTCATCAGGTTGATGTTCGTCAAGCCAATTTGACCGTTTCTACTGAAGAAGTTCTTGATGACTGTACAGAAGAGCATTTAATATCTTCATCTGCAAAGCAAACAAGCTCTCCACAATTAGTGCCAAAGAGTGGTGAACATAATTCATTTAGTTCAAATTCTGACGGGTTATTGACTCCTGCAAAGGCAGCAGTGGCTGTATTCCTAGAACAAGAAAGAAATTATCCGCAGCTTTCTACTGGATTTCATAGTTCATTCAGAGAACGGTAAACAGTTGTTTAAATTTCCTTATATGTACATGTGTATTTTGTTCCACTTTGGCACATTATTATTAAATTTGAAATTTCACATGTATTTATCAGAATCGTCAATTGTAAGGATTTGTTTCAGTTATTTTGATATTTTTTGTGAGATAAAAAGCGAAACAAGTATAACTTTAAATTGTTTACACACATATTATATAAATCTTACTATATAAATCTTATCACTTTACATGTGTATAAATAATCGAGTTTTTGATTTTATTATATACCCTTATAAAATAAAATAAATCGTTTTATATAAGTACAATAATGAATTGATGTGGTTATTCATTCCTAGCAAAATTATAATTATTGTAAATTTTATCTATAATTATATTGCTTATGTATTTTATGTAGTTAAAGAGGAAATTAAATAACAAATTGTATTAGAACTTATGTAATGTACAATTTTTTATAAAAATAATGTTTTTTTGTTATATAATTATTTCTTAAAATTATTGAAGATAATATTCTGTAATGTGTTTTATATTAGTAATATATATTAATACAAGTATTAAGTGTTCTATATTAATATTTATTGTATAAAACAAATAAGAAATATATATTATAGATAATAAAAAATAATAAGGAATAAAATAAGTATATTTTTAGGACAATATTTGTTTCATTTTCTAAAGTAATATTAAATAAGTTATATATTGGGGTGATGTAACTCCAATAAGTCAAAATTATCCATTTAAAATTATTATAACTTTGTAATTAATATTTATTACATTAATATTTATACAATATATTAAACTATATTTAGAATTAATCTATATTTTAATTTTCATATATTATTAGAAAGAGAAAGTATAAAATATTTATTTTTGTTTCTTAGTACTAACACAACTGGCAGTGAATATTCTTTACCTGAAAGACGAGTTGGTTCTTTACAATATAAAAAACGTATAACTCATCAAACATCAACTCTTTCGGAAGATATAAAGCATCAATATAATAGTTCCAATGAAAGTATTGGTTCTTTACGCAAAGCACAATCTTCAAAATCAAAATCAAAGGTATCAAATAATGTGCAATCTGGTTCTGCAAATAGTGGCATAATACCAGAAGTTACAAGAGAATTGCGTTTAATGCAAAAACCTGTAAATGGCTATAAATTTGGAGATGATAGACTGGTTTTGGTTTCTAATAAACGTGTGCCATTTCTAGTATTTTCTGCTCTTCCATATAATAAAGGACAAAGATCTAGTTGGTAAGATAAACATAATAAAAATTGAATAACATTGTATTTAAAATACATAATAAATACTGTAATTCTTTTTTTTTCTTATAGGTCTGAACTGCGTAAAGATACAAGCCGAAGAAAAAATATTTCTTCACAGAGACCATTGTCAGCAATTAATGATAATATTGATCCCTTTGGTTTACTGGGAATAGAACGTGCTAAAGATGGCCAGGTATTTAATTAAATAATACACTGGTAATTCTTTCAGTAGTTAATTCTAAGGTATCAGTAATATTGTGTTAATTTATATGATTTATCACCAGAAACTAACATTGAATTGGGAATATATTGTTTACGATATAATTAGTAATGCTACCTTTGTTAATTAACGAGAAATTCACTATGTATGAATATATGAATTTATTAATTTTATATTTTTAATAATTAATTTTATAAATTTTTTAGGAAATATCTTATGGACAGTTACTTGTTCCATCTAGACAATTTCAAAGAGATAAAAAATTACATTTTAGCGATAATGATGCGATAGAACTTATTCCTAACAAACATCCTGTAGTTTCAAGGTATTTACTTTATGTAAAACTTAATATATTTTTACTTTAGTCTAATATTTTATTGCAATTTCGTAAGTACTAGTTGTAAGATTATTTTATCCAGAAAAGTTTTTATATTACATAATATTTTTATATATTGCCTGTTTCATATATTTTAATTCATCCTTCATATTTCACTTATATATTCTCACAGAATATGCACTGCATTATTTTTTTTTGTCTTATAACGAAATCTTTCAACCATATTTTGCAGGACAAAAACTATTACATGGAATGTGGATCACTCCAAATGGTAAAATATAAAATCATATTGCATTAAAAAAGAAATTCAAATAAATTAGAATTGTGTATATTTGCAAATGTGGATTATAATTTACATTATTAATTATTTTAGACATTTTTTATTAGTGTACTCACTATATGTATTATGTATTTTTTTTCAATATTACACATGCACTACAATACATATTTTTGTGGTTAGATTGAAAATAAAAAATATTCTTATTATATATACAGGAAACAAATTCATATTTGAATATAATGTAATTGAGTTTATATTGCTACTATTAATAAAAAGTAACTGGTTTGAGTAAATATTATACCTTTATTAAAATATAAACTTTTATTTTAGGATTAATGATTATGATTATTTTAGATAAGATAGTTGTACATATGTCATCTTGAACTATATCGTAATTTACATTTTCATTATACATATACAACATACACATATAATCATTTGTAATACATACATTATAATTAGTTGTTTTTAGATAGTATATTTTAGTTAGTATATTATATTATGCAAAATATTTGAAAGTTATAGCAAATTACACATGTTTATTATTTTTCTATGCTATACTTTATAATTTTTTCCAGGTGTTTATCATATGATACGGCTACGCATCGTGCTCAACATTTAACACCCGAATCTCCACCACTATCTTTTAATACTGATTCTAAAGGTATATTTTTATAATATATAAATTATTTGAAATAATAAGATAATAATGTGTATAAAATTCTTTTTAATTGTAGCTTATGATTGGGATGAGCAATCATTACAGTACAATCCTAATTTATTGGATGATCCAGAACTCATAGCTGGGAAGCATAGAACGCTGCTTACATTTACATCGTATATGGTATATATAGTTTTATAAACTTACAATATAACGCATGATGAACGTTTTTATATATAGTTTTATAAACTTACAATATAACGCATGATGAACGTTTTTTAATAACTACTTATCTATCTTATGTAGGCATCAGTTATTGATTATGTAAGACCATCTGACTTAAAAAAAGAATTAAATGACAAATTTAAGGAAAAATTTCCTCATATACAACTTACTTTGAGCAAATTAAGAAGGTTAGTGCTAAAAATATGATGTAATTTATAAATGTGTGATATTTTTTATTCATAATTTAATTATATATCAACAATGATATGCATATAGTTTAAAACGAGAAATGAGAAAAATAGCAAAGATGGAATATGGTATTGATCTCTTGACAGTAGCAATGGCTTATGTATACTTTGAAAAACTTATTCTTCGGAATGTTGTTACAAAACAAACGCGGAAATTATGTGCTGGTGCATGCTTGCTTCTTGCAGCAAAATTGAACGATGTTAAGGGTGATGTTCTTAAGTCATTAATAGAGGTATTTATTTCATATGTAAACATTTTATATTAATATATTATATTATTATATGAATTAATGTAGAATAATTTTGGATTAAATTTTGATTTTACGCAATTTACAGAGAATTGAAAGTGTATTTCGTCTAAACCGCAAAGATTTAATTACATCTGAATTTGCTGTTTTGGTAGCCTTAGAATTTGGTTTACATCTTCCAACATGGGAGATATTTCCACATTATCAGAGATTAATATACGAATCTTGACCTTCTTTTGCGACATTTTTCTTACGTAGACCCAGAACATTTTCGTCATAACATTGCTGAACAAGTATGACAAGTACAATGCATATAAACTTTTAAGCAAAAAAGGAAAAAATTTAAAAATATGGATACATTATGATTATTAATAAATTTGTTGACCTGCAATATCATAAAAAAACAATATGTTGGTAAGAGTTATAAACAATTTGATAGGTAAGAATAATTATACAAAAGGATATTACAAAGTATTTCATTTTTTTTCTTATTACGACTATTTACAATAAGGGGGCTTTAATAATATGAAGCTCTTATATGATAAAATTGCTTAACACTTCGTAAATTTGTAAACATACGTATTTATAATTAGGATAATTGTACAGAATGGTAAGAATTTCTGAATTGGGTGTTATTAAGTATAAGGAGTTGTAAGAATTACAAATGCCAGTGTTTAAAATATTGTAAATACTTAAATACGTTCTTATCTTTCAGGTACTTATTCAATTTCTAAATTGTTTAAAATTATAATTAAAACAGTAATTTGTTTAGCGTAGTTAATAGTTCCTTTTTAGTGATATAATAACTTATATAAAAAGATAATTTTACAGAGTGATAGATAATTTAATAAACTTATAAGGAGAAAACCATAAATGCTTTACAGTCAATAGGAATTTTTAAAATCTTAGAGAAGTCAGTTATAGAGATTGAATTATACAAATGTAAGTATTTCTTCCAATTTTTATGATGTAAGTAAAATTGTTTTTTAAAGTTTTTAAAATTTTAAAATTTATTATAAACATTAAAAAATTTTTATATTTCAAAAAAGCAGCATACAAATTTTATTATTTTTGTGAAAAGTTTATTTAAAAACATACTTATATGTTTAAAGATTTTATTTTAAATATTACAAAAATTACTTTTTATTTTAAATTGCTTTTGACATCTTTTCAATGTATAATAAATATTTATAGAATTGTTATTTGCTGAAAAAATAATGCAAAGTAATATTATTAAATAATAAAAAAATGTATAGGTGAAATTACCAATGAAGTAACTTTTTAATGTGAAAATATTTACATAAATTAAGTCACTTTTTCTTATAATTATATGTCATATTTCTATAATTGTTTTTAGAATACATTTGTGATTTCTTTAAATCATAAGTTCTAAACAAGATTTTATTTTTTGATGTTTTTTCGCCACTAAAAAGTGTAGCAGAATGAGTAGCAGAAAATTGAATTAAATATTTATTATAGATTCGATATAAGTCGAATCTTTTCTGAACAGAGGAAGTGGAATTTTTTTCATTTTTTTTTTTTAATCTAGTCAAGTCAATTTGGTTCATTTTTGTGAATTAAGATTGGCACAGAATATGATATAATATTAAATAATAATAAATTATTATATATGTGTGCTTAACAGTTTGTTAAAACAAAGAAGTTACAGTCATTTCTCTAATTCAGTTATATTTTACAACCCTTTCATAGCACTTGAAATATGTAAGTTTGTATATATAATTTAGATACGTATGAACTATAATTTCGAGACATTATATAATGAGACATACTCGAGACACCAATAAACGATAGATATTCAATACGCGTAAAATATTCAAACATGAAATGATTGAAAATAATTAAGAATGTTGTTGCTTAATTGAATAAATTATGAAAGTTGTATTGTAAATTATTAAAACACATATGATGTGTATTCTTTAAAGTCCAAAGTAAACTACCTGTAATCGTACTTACTTGCTGAAAAATAATAAGCAAATTTTCAAAGAGATATCTTAATTAATTTTATGTAGATTTTTTCGATCTTAGTTTTCTTGTGTATTAATTTTAAAATATTTCAATTTTTTAAATATTCTATCCAGATCGAAGTTTTATGCAACTTTAGTATAACATTTTACTCATAATTTTGAATTCTGAAATATTTGTAATAAGTAATATTAAAAAGATTAAATATGTTTAAAATATGCAGGAGTCATCGGCAGTATTTACAACGTTTCATTCTTATATTGATGTTATATCTTCGTACTATGTATAAGAGACACGTGTTTATTCTATTATTATTGTATAAAAAGTTTCTACTTTAATATTTCTTCAATTTTATCCGTTGACTAATGTATACTGAGTAGTAAATATTTGTTTATTGTTATAAATAATTAATACAATAATTATTATGATATAAAAGTGTAGCGAAGAAGAAGAAAGCCTTAAAGCTTTTTATTTTTTCATATTAATAACATTTAAGATAGATTTTGATTATATAATACTAAAAGATTGTCATTAAGCGTATACGTTTAAATTAAAAGAAAATTGTTATTCAAATTCTTTTTTTTTGATTATTTTTTTGAATATTCATATGCAATTGAATCCTAATGTGATTCAAATCAGTGCATACGTTAAATCTTCGTAAATTTATTGTGTCCATCTTATATTAATTACGTGACTTAATTTCTCTTTTATAAATTACAAAAAATTTTACATAAATACTGCTTTTTATCCAAACAGGTTTATTTGCGGCAGACAGATATTGATATCTATTCACAGTATAGGATTTAATCATTGTAAAGACTCATCACTGGCAAGGATTAAAAATTTTCGATCTTCAGAATTGAAATTTAATTCTTTTTAACGTTAATTTTAAAAATTTGACAACTGATTTATATCAGTATTTTTTTTTATAACTGATTGACTATCCTTGCTTGTAATATAGTCAAGAAATTATTGTGATTTCCGATAAGTTACGAATCAATATGTTTAGTGAGATTCAGTAATTCGATATTAGATGTATATCACACATATGTACAAGGATTTCACAGTCAAAGTTACATATTTTCTTTTTTTAAATTTAGATTAATATTATTCGAATTTCATCGAAAATAGTTCCAAGTTTGTGCCATAATACTTATTTACATTACGTAGATTTTACTTAAATAGTGGAACAATAACGGATATTCGTTTTTGTTCAATGTGTTTTCATTTTCGACTGACTTAAAAAAAAAAAAAAAGTTCGAGACGTATTGTATATAGTTCTTACCTTTAGACTAAGTAATCTAGTTGTATAATATCATATAAAATACCATATTCAGGGTAATTCAATTGAGATCACAAAGAATCCTCTAATTGTTTGTTATTCGATATTTTCGAGCCGGTTCTCTCAAGATTAGTCGAAATGACCATAGTTTACTGTAATTGTGAACTTCTGTATCAACACGTCAACAAATATTGTACACGTATCTATCATACATACTCTGTGTGTATGTGTGTGCCTGTGTGTTCGTATGAATGTACATGTGCATATGCACTTGTACACAGAATGACAGCATTAAGACTGAAAACTTAAGGAAATCAGTTTTCAGTTCTGCTCTTTGATTTTTCTTAAACAGTGTGAGGAAGTCCCATGGTATAATATTACCAGATAGAATATAGAAGGGAAATGTAGATGATGGACTTTGATATGATATACATTTGTGGATGGCGATAGTGGTCGATGAATTAGGGTTTGATGAATGGATCAACGATTTTAAAAGTATTTGCTCACCAGAGATTTCTATATCTATGTATCTACTTGCATAAAGTAGTTTCGGACGTTATGTGATATCGTTTTTTATTTGTGTAATATTAAAAGAACTATTCATATTGATGTTCAACCTATTACGGTTGCAAGTGACCATTTTCAATGTGCTG